>JAIGNY010003164.1:1162500-1240000 GCA_020152595.1 Chiridota heheva
CAAGAATGACACCTATGTTTTGGTGAATGGAATATGACTTTTGTAACTGCGTAAGATGATAAATTGGGCAGAGATATAGAAAGGTAAGAGAGCGTAGAAGGAAATACAGTTTAGTAAAGAATAAATTCTATAGTAGGATATTCATATGTGTAATTTGATTAAAAAAAACTCAACCAGGTTCATGTTTATCAGCTTAATAAACCGATAGGTGCACAGCTCTGGAAAAGCAATGCACTGGACATAAACAGCTTGAAGCAGCAACTCGGAAACAGAAAGGGAAGGGGGACTTCCATATGTGAGGTATATATACATGTGCCGCCCGAGCAGTTGCCCTTTTTCAGATTTTTCCTAGTGTTGTTATCAAAAATCCGATCTCTCATAATGCTGGTCTAAAAAAAATGCATATTTTCGCACTGCAGGTTTAAAAAAACAATTATTTTCATACTGCAGGTATCAAAAATCACCTATTTTCGTACTGCAGGTATCAAAAATCAATTATCATTATGCTGCAGGTATCAAAATCATATACCGTCATACTGCAGTTAAAAAAATCTCTCATATTGTAATCCACTTTTAAAAATTATGAGCGGCATATACCTACCACTTTCGTATGGAAGTTTCATCCACCCCACCCTCCCCCACCCCACCCTCCCCAACTCCACCCCTCCCCACCCCACCCTCCCCCCACTCCCACCTCACCCTCCCGGGAGCAACGTTTGAGACAGTGGTGTCGATGTTAATTGTGAGGGCTCTTCTCCTCAATGTTTAAAGTTATCGACATGCAACAATGCTACAGGGGGTTGAGCCCCCTGAGCCGTCCCCACATGCATCTACACCACTGGTTGAAGGATGAAGAGGGGGGGGAGAGGGGGTGAAAATCGCTCGAGAAATAATAAAGTTTAGTTAGCCTGACAATTTTTTTTCTTCAAATTTTCAATCGGGCATATAGGCCTACTAACAACGTTACGATGTGCAAAATATAATGCATCCAATAATGGCGACACGGAAAGAACTGCAAACGGGGATTTGACTCCTCTCTCACCACTCAAAATCGAATTTCAGTTTCTTCCAAATAAGAGGAGAAACCTCGCGGGTGGGGGTGGTGAGGGGAGGGGTTGAGATCCATGCATTGCTTACATGATCTTTTAAAGTTTCGTTGACAGTTTTGCTCCATCGAAAAATCAACACTGACTAATCATCAATACTGACTGCTAAAAGCTCTATACAGGAACGCCGAGAGGATTGTGGGACTCAAAAGCAATCCGAAAATTCGTGCCCTCTATATCGGAAGATTCTGAAGAGCAACAGAACGGTCTTTAGTATTTTCTGTTCCAAGTTTAGACCTATACCGTTTTCGCCATTGTCAAGCGCTAATTTTGGGATCCCGCCTATTTAAACGTATATCTCTTTTTCTTCATTTTTTTACGGGCATTTATCACACGGGCCCGTGATCCCAGGCCAGGGGGAAAATCCCCTTACCCCCTCCTCCTCCACATACGCTTCTACGCTGTACTTCCGCGCTATACAAAGACTATACTAAGCAGAATGGCTCCTTTGAAATGAACGAAAAAACAATTGGCGGACCTAGAAAACATTAGTTGCAATGCTTCTTAAAGTTTTAAACAGTAAGACCCGATCTGATATATAAGCAAGTCGCGTCAGACTTCTCCTCTTCATTTTTTTATTCTAAAAACCACAACAAAAATTGGGTCAAATTTCCCTTATGAATGAGGGTGGGGGGAGGGGGTAGGTTTTAAGGAGCGCTTTCTCGACTGACATATCAATAAACCCCCACCACACGCCCCCCCCCCCTCCCCCCCCCCCACCAACTTCACCGGAAATATATAGACTTTTATCTGTTAGATAATTATTGGTGAACCTTTTTATCTCATCACCCACGTATACATATATGTGGGGATGAGATGTTGTAGTCGCTTTACTGTATAGGCAAAAAATTGCCTACACTACATGGCCACAGTGACGCCCTTGATATTAGAGGGGCTGGTGGGGCCAGCCAGGTGGACTTATATGATGACCTTATATTACGGGTTCGGGGTCATAAATCTTTGGCACTGGACAGAATTATGTGATTTTTGTGCTGTCCGTGTGTTTGTGTGTTATGTGTGTGTGTGTGTGTGTGCGTGTGTGTGGGTGTGTGCGCATGTGCGTATGCAACAATTTGTTTTGTGTCGCTTATAACTCAAAAACTAATACACACATGAACCAAAACTGGTGAACGGGTACCCTTGGCTCGAAACGTTTGTCTCCAATGTTTTGAGTTACAAAGGTCAGAGGTTAAATGGGACAAGTTTTTGGTGATGGCTGTATCATTTGAAAGAATCAGTTGGTATCTTTACAAATTGCATAGGTGGGAGGTCAAAAGGTCATGGGTCAAAGGTCAAATAAGTGTTTTTTATGCACATGTTGCGGGTTCTTAAACTCTAAAAGTACAAGACCTATACCAAAGCTCTGCTGTACCATGATACCTGAATTTGTCCCATATTCTTCAAAGGTCACATAGCTATTGACCTTTTCACCATTTCCTCTATAGTTAAGGTATTGTACGTGTGACGTGAGCATGAATGGTGTCATACTGTAGGATACGATCAATGTGAAAAATTGTACTAATTTGTACATTTTTGCAGCATTTTAAACTATAAAAGTACAAGACCTATACCAACTTTATGTTGTACCATGACACCTTTGTACATGAATTTGTGTCCCGTGGATTCTGAGATTAAAGGTCACAAGGCTAATGACCTTTTTTTTTACCATTTTCCCCTATAGTTATGGAATGGCACGTGTGACGTGGGCGTGAATGGTATCATACAGTAGGTTGTGATAAGGTGAACAATTTCGGAAGCTATATCAGTGATTAGTGTCAAAGGTCAGAGATCAAATATGTGGTTTTAGGGGGTAATTATGTACCAATTTGTACATTATTACGAAATTGTAAACTCAAAAAGTACCGTGACGTATACCAACCCTATTTTGGACCATGATACCTTTGTACATAAAAGTTTGTCATGTAGACTCTGGGGTCAAAAGGTCAAAGATCAAAGGTCACAGAGCAGTGACTTTTTTCACCATTTTCCCTTATAGTTACGGAATTGTACGTGTGACGTGCATGAATGGCGTCATACAGTAGGATACGATAAATGTGAAAATTATTAATTTGTAAATATTTGCAGCATTTTAAAGTATACCAACCTTATGTTGTACCATGACATCTTAGTATACGAATTTGTGTCCCGTGGATTCTGAGATAAAAGGACACAGAACTATTTACCTTTTTTTACCATTTTTCCTATAGTTATGGAATGGTACGTGTGACGTTAGCATAAATAGTGTCATACAGTAGGCTATGATAAATTTGAACAATTTCAGAAGCTATTTCAGTGATTAGAGTCAAGGGTCAGAGGTCAGCGGTCAAATATGTGATTTTGGGGGTAATTATGTACTATTTTGTGTATCTTTGCGTCATTGTTAACTCAAAAAGTACAAGATCTATACCGACCCTATGTTGTACCATGATACCTTGGTGCATGAATTTGTGTCCCTGTAGGCGCTGGGGTCAAAAGTTCAAAGGTCTATTTGTACTCGCATGGCAACATGCCTAAAGAAAGATAGCCAAGCCAGTCTCAACATCTGCAGCTAGTGTAATCCATCAAAAGTCACAGAGCTATAGTGACCCTGTTAGCTATGTCTCCAACTATGCTGTATGTTTAAAGTGATGAGATCAGCAACTCCGTGGATTGCCGTCTTGCCTTCTTATAAATGCGGTCACGTAAATTTGAATTCTAGATCAAAATATTTAGGACCAAAATGTGGGAAAATAGAAACAAATCATACCACGATCTACCAGAATTAGGATGATTTTATCTCAAAATCGGAAATATTTACATCACAATTAGTCAATTTTATCAATTGTTTTGATAATGATTCGGAATATTTCATGCCCCAAACAATATGAAAAGCAAAAACGGGGTCCTAAAATAGTTTAGGAGGTTTTTCACATTTGCTCAGTTGCATAAAAATAGTTAAACTCGGTATATCATGAGGCCTACATATTTGAAATGATTTCAAGAGATTGAAATCAAGTCTGCAGAATCCAAATTCACACTTAAGTTGTCAACGAGTCAGTGGCAAGGGTTATAATTTCCCCCGACAAATTAGAGGTGTCCCACTGTTGAAATCTGGGTAGCTTGTACATAGGACCCTTTTAATTATATCTTCTTTAGATCTGTCAAAAAAAGAACAGTGGATTTGTTTTTAATATTTGAAAAATCACTTAAGTTTTATTTCTGTGAACTGGCACTTTTTTTCTTTCTTTTTTTAAATTGCAAAGAAGGTGGAGGAGGGCACGTTAGTCTATATACAGAAGGCTATAACCATTGCATGCGAACCTGATTTTCTCTCACCATATTTGTAATAGTAACGTCATAAAAAATTCCCACTGCGTGAGTTTCGCCCCTTTCGCGGAAGGGGTTCCTGTATCGGGAATGCCAAAGCATAGTGCATTTAGGGCTGTCGTCTGTGGGCTTGCATATATGTCTGTTTGTTTATAAACACATCATCTCACGAATCATATAAGGCTGAGTAATACGATTCTGTGTTACATCGGTAGAATATGGCCATCGGATTTTTTTTATTGTTTTATGAGATTAGATCAGAGTATACGC
Source organism: Chiridota heheva (assembly GCA_020152595.1). Classification (NCBI taxonomy): domain Eukaryota; kingdom Metazoa; phylum Echinodermata; class Holothuroidea; order Apodida; family Chiridotidae; genus Chiridota; species Chiridota heheva. The sequence goes on from JAIGNY010003164.1 coordinate 1,167,183, forward strand.
TGTTGTAGGCAATTGTTTTTATTTATGATATAATGAAAACTGATGAGTCGGGTACAGGTGGGTAAATGCTGTGAAATGATGAAGCCGATAATCCACTTAGTATACGATGCCCACGCCACTCTGGAACCTTGGGGTGGCTCGATCGACATTCAAAAACACGCAACAACCCTTGATCCTTCAGCCCCTCCCCCTCTCCCCTCCCCCCCCAAAAAAAACCGTTCACACATTGTTTTGCACAACTCTGTATTAAGAAATAATAATGTGTGTTTCACTGTCATAAAAACAAACCAAAACCAAAATTAAATTACATGCAAATGAACTGAGTATTGGGGATCGAGCCATGAAGAGCCGGTAAATAGATGTAGGCCCTTTTTCGTTGGGGCCTATATCCAATTCATCTGTTGAATAAGTTGATTCTTATTCTAAGTATCTTATCAAATTCTAAAATGACCATACCTCGAATATCAAAATTCTAGCTAAGGGGCTCAGCCCCTTCCCCAACCCTCGAAAATGGATAGCAGCCTCCCCACCCGTCACGCTTTTACATCACTGCACTTCAGTACTGTATCTGCATAGGCCTAAATGCAAATCAAATATGCTAAATATTTGTTTCAATGTCATAAAAACAATATGCTAATATATAATTTGCTAGACACTAAATATACAAGACATCAACATCATCCCCTCAAACGCCACGTGTCATCCATTCACGATTTTTCCTGACACGTCTACCATGTATATAAGACACAGTTTCATTAAAGAACTAATGAGATATTGTTCTTGCAAGCATTTTAGGGCAAAATGATTTAAAACCACTGTTTCCACACGCTCAACCCACTTGTACCCACTCAATCCCTTCACGTTTTTAACGCACTTGTAAACAAGCTGGTAGATGCAATGCCAATAATATTTATCATCGATCTTCATGTTCGTTCTAGGATAATGTACGGTACTAATACATGTATCATAACATGATTCAAACACTTAGCCTAATTACAGATGGTCGTGCAAATAGCCCCTGTGAACTTTTGGTACACGACGGTCGTGCAAATAGCATTAATCCCAATTACTTACACTACCATGGTGCAAATAACATTAAGCGAAATTATTTACACGACCGTCGTGTAAATAGCCACTGCCTAATTACCCCACCAGCCCAAAATGTTACACTTCCATCACCCCCACACTTTTAAATGGTCACGGTGAGGAAAATAATCAGATTCTAGCAATAAAACATCTTATATGCATTCGTGTTCGCAATTCTAAATAGGCAGAGATCACATGTTTGCCCATCGCTGAAAACTTGATGAAATTCGAAAAATAACGATAAATTGATAATAGTGAGCATGATAAATTTTCGTACCCATAACTTTAATTAAAATCGGGCAGAAATTCACAAAAAAATTATGTTTATTATTTTGGATACGCATATGTATTTTAAAACAAACTAAATACGGAGCCCATTCTCAACAACCACAAAACGACCCCATCCTCCCCCAACCCCACAAAATTATATATGTATATATATATATATATATATATATATATATATATATATATATATATATATATATATATATATATATATATATATATATATATATATATATATATATATATATATATATATATATATATATATATATATATATATATATATATATATATATATATATATATATATATATATATATATATATATATATATATACAGATATATATAGGCAAAATTAAGTAAGTAGCCAAAAAGAAGGAGAAAAGGGTTCAGAAAATATGGTTATTGGTCTCAGCTCTTTCCCTCGGCCACCCCTTCCCTACTCAAATTTAAAAGCCTAACCACACCCTGGTCATCATATTGAAAAGTGTTATTAACGCACCATCAAAGCGATTATTTGCCCGGCGAGCAAATTTGGGATGTTCTATCTAAAAGTGTATACTTGTCATTTATTTACTTAATTAGATGTCTTGAATATTTCCTATATGCCATGATTACTAATACTATCTTCAATGGGTAAAGACAATGAGTATGTACACTTGTTTTAGACGCACGATCTTTTTTTTTTTTTACGTCCGCGTTCAACATTTGCGCTACGCTGGCATGGCTGATGTTCGATAGAATTTGAAATAATTACGTACATTTACTTCGGCGCACACGATTGTGAGAAGGTAGCAACCGAGGCAGGTGAAAGTTACTTCTTTTTTATGGGTTTTTGTTTATAATTATTGAATGTATTTTTATGTGCCCAAGCTTTTAAGAGCTTCATACTAGAAGATTTGTTAGTTATGTAGCCTAACTTTTTCAGGTTAAAATGAATGATGTATAAAAGTACAAATTTCTTGGAAAATGTTCGCAAAACAGGAGTGCGTCGCAAATCATCTTAATGCGTTTTAATTTTATGTATAGGATGTCCGACCAAGTATTCGCAGTCATGTAGGCCTAATGGCTATTGCCGGCTAGCGTACACCTAGTGAGATCAAGATCTCACTCAGTATGCCCCACATGCTACGCACTACTAGTACTTGCAATACAGAGTGAGGCAACCTAACACAAACTTCCATTGGGATTTTCATTTTGACCTATCATACGACCAATAGTTAACAAATTATGATGGCAAAACCATTTAGAATAGTACTGACGAGCTACCAATTTGATGACAATAATATTGTAAACTGAGTAAATACATTTTTATCTCCTTATAAGTTATATACAATAAAAAATAATGAAATTGAAAAACTAAAAAAAGTAGCTTAGTCATTAATTGTTCTTCAGGCAGTTTTTGCACACTTGTTTAAATGAATTTCATGTTCATGTCGTGATGCTCAATACGTAAGTGTAGGAACGGGGAGGGCAGGGGGAACGTGCCCCACACAAAAATGAATAAAGTACCTCTTTTGAAAATGAAAGTTCACTTCAATAAGTGTCAAAGGTGCAAAAATTTGTTGCGGAATTTGGGGATACTTTTAATCAAATATTGCAAAAGTGCCTTTTCAAAATGAATACTGTTTGGTCTCAGAGATTCTATCTACTGGGGAGGGGGATCTTCATTTAAAAAAAAAAAAAATTAAGACTATAACTGTTTTGTCAATTAAATTGTAGACTTGTAACAAAATATTTTGTTCTCAAACAAAATTCATATATTTTGGCTCAGTAATTGCCCTACTCTTTACCCCTGACCAATTCAGCCTCATGACGCATACCAACATGAAAAGTGGGCGGAATTTTCCTACCAAAAGTGGGGCAAAGTTAAATGTTTTGGGGAAAAAAATCACGCTATGATGCTAAAAATAATCTTACGAAAGGTACAAATTCGGGAACAGTGTGGGAGGGGGGTGGCCTTCTTTTCAATTTCCCTCTCAAATCCTGTCTGTGTACATGAACAACGGTGACCGATATGGTCAACATTCTCGTTTACATTCACCATGTGGTATATGTTACGTGTTGTTGTCAGATCGTTCATACTTTTAACATCCAAGCTTTGTTATTATTGGTACGCACGCTAGTTGTTCGAGTTAGTGGTGTACACCCGCGAGTCACCTTAGCAGTGTTTTCAAATTAATTAGGTACAGACACTTCGACGCTTCGTACAGTGAACCATAACGGAGAAGGAGCAGTGCAATAATTTCTTATTTTAACCAATTTACAAGAGCCATTGAGGCCTAAAACGTAGGTGCCCATTAAGATTGAGTCTTTTTGAGTATGTTCATGCTATTTTTACATAGGACAAATTTGTTAACTAAGTTATAATTACAATATGCAATAGCCACAAATTCGTCGCGGAAAGGCTTATTTTAACTTAAGCCATGCGTGTTAATATTCTTGTTGAGCAATGTAAACGTTTTTCATGTTGTAATTTGTACAACGACTTCTGACTGTGTACTGCAGATGCATATGGCTACAGTACACAGTCATATCTTATCTGACTAGTGTTTACTAAGCACAGGCGTTCCTAGCGTTATGGCAAGCCATATAACAAGGTAGGTCACCTCCTACCGCGACTTTCGAACCGTGTGTGAAAATTCATTTTTTTGACCACACGCAAATTTTAATTACATGTTTTACTCAACTCACATTTGCCGGAGACTCCCTTCTTCGTTTATAAGCCACAGTATCATCATACGCCTTGTTTCAGTACGCGTGATATGGTCACATTACATGTACATAAGCGACTGTATATGGTTGTTGGTTAAGTGTAATATATTCTGTTTTTGATTTATTTATAGACATTCATTTATTTCATTTACTGTGTAATCGTTATTGTTTTCAGTAAATGGATGTCATGTCTTTCATGGTATGTTATCTGTTTAAAGCAATGAGATGTTAGCAGTTATATGTATAGTGAGGCTAATCTTACATGGTATGTTATCTGTTTAACGCAATGAGATGTTAGCAGTTACATGTATAGTGAGGGCAATCTTACATGGTATGTTATCTGTTTAACACAATGAGATGTTAGCAGTTACATGTATAGTGAGGCCAATCTTGATTGTTTCTTGTTAAAGTTGTTGTCTATGGTATTCAAGCTTGCCGCGATATTATAAGTTGTTTGGTGGATTTTGGATGAAAAGTTTAGAAAAACCCTTGTAGCTCGTTATACATCATCAGCTATAGTGCTGTTTCATAACTTATGGTCACAGTGCAGTATGCTGTGGAAGGTATCTGGCAATTGAAGAAAGCGCCTCTTGAAACATGGAAAGGATGAAACTGCCCATTGTCATTTTCATCCCATTCGAAGGACACTCTCTCAACGAGCCACACAGGTAGTTGAGACAGCTCAACAAAAAATTCTGTCATTTAAAAAAAAACTTTATATCTGAAGATCAAGGAGTTCTTACTGGGATCAATTATACCCTGAAAACTGGTTTAATTCATTTGGTGCAGAAATCGTCAAAAAAAAACCCATTTTCAGCAGCGTAATTTTGAATGACTTTCAAAATCTTTCCGACCCATTAGCGTAACCTCCTCCCCTTGATAACATTTTGATAAACATTCCTGCAATTAACGCCATTTCCATTCACCAGTGCAATATACACGTATGGACTCTTTGTGTTTATAGAGGTCAGGAGCTATGCACCATCGAGTATACATGTACTTACGTAAAGCAAACACATCCAGTGCAAAAAGTATTTTCTAAAGATAATGGTAGGCAATAGCAATTACGAGATATTCATACACATAAACCCACGCTTTTTTTGATATGACTCAATGAAATTATACATTGGTTACTTATGAATACACAAGAAATAAACTTCACAAGTTTCTTTATGCCTAAAATTCCAAAGACATAACACATATTGATATTGAAATAAAAACTCCCCTCAATTTGTGGTTATACGGGGAGGAAGTTTTATTGTTGGAATGCTGCTCTTGATATTTCTTAACTTTAAAATGTGTTTACGTGGAAATACGAATTTTGATGTTCAAAGGTTGAATCTTCTAACAATTTGTTCAAATAAACTAATTTCACATATTTCACACCTTTACAGGGTAAATTTGGTTAAAACGCGAAGTGGAATAATTTGGAAATAAACTGGAAATTGCAAACCGCCACATGCGGTTACTGAAATGCCACAGGCACAGAAAATCAGGATGGAGTTGTGTTCAAGGGGCGAGTTCTGTAATGATTTATTTGTAGGTAGTTATATGTAGCTACTGTAGTGTTTTCAGTAAATAGATTTCATGTCTTTCCCTGTGTTTCGTAATATATTTGTAATACAATAAAATGCTAGCAGGTAAATGAGGTCAGACAAAGTTTGATCGTTCCTTGTTGATTCAGCATGGCCACAGTAGAGTATGGCATTGTATGAATGTTGGTTCATTGACGTACATTCATATTCAGCTACTGTTTATCGTTTAGGCTGTAACACAACAAACGCGCCGCGGCGAGCTATATTTTAAATAATCATATAGGAAACAAATATTACAAGATGCTTTGACTTTTTGCTTACACAGATAAAGTTTACAATTGCGGCTTTCTGATGATACTGGCAAGTTTCTTAGAAATTCGCTTTAGTGAAGCGCAATCTTCTGTCGCGATGCAAATTTTGCTTTAATGGGCGTAGAAAGGCCCTTTCAATCAATTTTCAGTCATCATCTGAATAGCCATGCGATGACGTTGTTTCTCTGAAAACGAGGTCAAGATGTTTCTTTTCCTTTGTTTTATTCAATTTTGTATAAAAATATCGCTCGCTGCGTCGCGTTCGGTGTGTATTGGCCTCACATTGCATTCGGTGTGTAATGGCTTGCGTCGCGTTCGGTGTGTAACGGCCTCGCGTTGCGTTTGGTGTGTAATGGCCTTGCGTCGCGTTCGGTGTGTAACGGCCTCGCGTTGCGGTTGGTGTGTAATGGCCTCGCGTCGCGTTGGGTGTGTAATGGTCTTGCGTCGCGTTTGGTGTGTAACGGCCTCGCGTCGCGTTTGGCGTGTAATGGCCTCGCGTCGCGTTCGGTGTGTAACGGCCTCGCGTCGCGTTCGGTGTGTAACGGCCTCGCGACTTTACTGTCTTTAGTAAATCGATTTCCTATCCACCACGGTGTTGTATATGTTTGATACAATAAAAGGTAGGCAAGTACTTCTTTATTTGTTTTTTTGTTGTGCTTGCTGGCCACTGATACAATATTAGGCATTCTCTCTGTGCCATGAGTTTCTTTTGGGTTATCCTAGGATTTTTTTCATTGCATGTCACATGACATGTTGTTAAAGTGTTAAGTGTAATCCAATCTAGCAGCCTTTGATTATTAATTTCCTTCTTTAACAGATGAATATCTGAGTATGATCTTAAAATTTTCAGTTGTAGATTAATTGTATTTTAGCAACGCATTCAATTGCAATCGTGCTGATATCAAAATGTTTATTTGATTTATATATAACACATTCAACTATGCTTATACAAATACAATTAATATGCACCTTCAGTAAATGAACTTTATTTTGATGATTTTAAATACTACCTGGAAACTCAATTGTATCAATCCAATTGAATTTCAATGATTTATTATACAAATAATTCACATCTTTATAAGATGAATTTCATATTGCAAATTTCCATAATTGTATACATTTGGTGAAAAAAACATTGTTTTTAATTTATTCTAAATGTCATATACTATTTTAATTCACATTCTTCTTAAAAAACACACCTTTACACTTTACCTAAAGATGTTAAATTACAAAACATTTAATTTATCTGCTGAAGTAATTTGTTGCATCCATGTGTATTTGTGAGTGTATATGTAAGTCGCTGTATCACATGTCATGGTGTTCTCTCCTGTAGATACCTTTGAGGCTGGAGTTGACGTGTGGTGATCGTACCCCAAGCTACATGTACTACAATGGTGTAAATGGGTTCAGCTTGTCACCCCCAGCCACTGGACCCTTCCCCATCTGACGGACCTCGGGGTGTGGGGCTGTGATTTAACAGAAGGAACAGCAGACAGCATCTCAGTATTTGAGGATCTTCTGCACTGCTGTCTCACAAATGCACCAGCCAGGATTAAAGGACATCGGGTAAGTACTGGTCATTTATTAAAAAAGGATCGATAAAAACTACTGATCGCAATTTATTTAGTTGTGATATAATCAATACTGACAGTAATTCTCTGTCATTCAATTAATGCTATAATATTGGTAAAGTAGGATTAAGTTGTGATATAATAGATAATTGCAGGAAGGGTAATTAATTGTGTGTAATAATTATTTGTGTGTGTGTGTGTAAAGAGAGTGGGGGGGAGTGTTCGTTTATGTGTTTTGTGTTCTGGAGGCCACACGTTTGTGAGTTACTCTAATTTCCTGTGTGGTGCTCCTAAGCTACTTTTGTAATTAATGAATGTATATATCAATATTTTGTTTCATTGTATGTATCATTTTATATACCTGTATATATCTGTGCTTGAATAAATGTTTGAATCAATCAATAATTCATTTTAAACTTTAATGAAAAATGGAAACTAAGAGATTTAAATAGGTACATGTAATATTGATTTAATAGTAAGTGATGTGCTTGTGTGTGAGGATATAAATGTGGAATAAAGAGGAAAAATAATAATTTATGGTTCATTTAAAAATAGTGGCAGCAAAGTTTAATGTATATTATTTCAATAAACTAATGGTATAACCTGTTTGATTAATGAAAAACAATTGAATATTGATTTAATAGTAAATGCTGTCTATGTGTGAGGGTATGTTTTTAAGAACATTACACTAAGGTGGAATAGGTGGAATAAATAGAAATTAAAACAAAGCAATGCATGCTTTACATGTATATATAAAACAGAAAAACTGCATATTTATAGGTAAGTCCTATATAAATATTTTGTAAGTAAAACAAATAGTTGTAGCTTTATTGTTAATAACTCATTTATGGGGAACAAAAATAGGGGAAAATACTACAAATTATTTTAAAATAACAACTCTAATTATTTATAAATAACATAAATTTATCACATTAAGAATTAGAAGTTTAAAAATTAGTTAATAGCTAAATTTGCTTGAAACATCAGATAATTATCAAAGGGCATTTTTTGTAGGCATATCCCAACTGCTGGTCTTATTAAATAAAGGAAGGGGGGAGGGGGGGGGGTTGCATTTAGAAAAATTACATTCTATAAAAGGTTATTAAATTTTTATTTAGGGAAAATCTTATTGAAGGGCAATCTTTTTATTAAAAAAATCCTAGATCATTCAAACAAATTAATTACCATTGCTTCTACTGCTGTTGTTTATTGATAACTCTTACATAAATTTGCAATGTAGAAATCGAAAATATTGGTAACATGAAGCAATTTTTTCCTTAGGAGAAATGGTCCGTCAATCATTCACAGTTGATGCACACATTGCCTCAGGCACATATACACAGCTATTTTTATCACCAGTTTGCAAAGAAATTCTCCCACTAAGACATTTAAATAACCTTGGGCAACTTAGCTGTGGTGTGCATGGGAATGACAGGTAAACAATCATTGTTTTGAGTGGAAATACAATACACTGAACAGGAAGTTGCGTTGGTAATTGTCATAGTTTTCAGGATTAAGCCAGGTTTCGGGTAGGCTTATAGAGAAACTTTTGGCATAAATTAATCACCTCTTATGCTTAAATATCAGAATTGTTTATTCTCACGGACCCCAGGCACGTAGTCTGCATTAGACTTTAACAGTATGACATGGGTCTACAATGTTAAAATAGTATTGAAATATAAACAGATCAGTCTTTAAATTTTTGAAACTGGGACTTTTAACCTGTACAACCTTCCCAGAGCTTCCCTTGCTCCCCACAACTCAATTGCTGAGTTCTTTCAAAAAATCCTCGGGATGAATTTGTCTCCTTCCTTCATCATGCTTCCTCTACAACCATATTTAATTCTCCTCTTCCACCCCCTCCCTACTTTGTTTTGTTTCACCCATGCACCTCCTCTCTCGATCACAGCTTTCTGACTTTTGTTCTTGAATTTCTCTCATTCTCTCCCTGTTTTCTTTTCTTCCTACCTCTAAAATGATCTGACCTCTCAGGCACAATTTGACCCTCGTTGTCGTGGTGCCGTTAAGACCTCATCAAACAAACAAACAAACATTTAATTTTTGACTATTCTAAATTAGATCAAATTTTGATTTAAATTTGCAATGTGGTCAAATCTTTAGGGAATTCTTTTTATTTCTTTCCAACATCTCAGTCTCTAAAAATAAAAACAAAATATTTCCTTTGTAAAATTCCATGTCCTTTTAAGATAACATATGTATAAATTATATTTCGGACATTTATCAAAACGGATTAATGAAGTTTGCTATGGTGATTAAGAAAGTTAAGCAAAATGAATTGTAATCTTGTGCGCCGCTTTAAACCTAGAGAGAGAAAAGACATTTTAGAAAAGGATGTTAAATTCTTAAACTTAACCTTAGATATCTGAAAGGAACATGATTTGATAATTGTTAGAAGAAATGTTGATCTTTGACAAGAATGAAAATACATGAAGATGTATCTGTTGACTGTAGGAATATGCAGCATATAAATGAAAATCATAAATTATAAGTAAAAAGCAATGTATGATTTCTTATTCTAATTCTTTAACATAACATAATATATTAATGTATAATCAATTTTAATCAATATAATCAATAATCAATATAATATATAATTAATATATATAAACAATATAATATAATATACACATCACTATGTTTTGTGTTAGCACTCTTCCTGATGAATAAATTTAGTTTTTCTCAACAATAACACTGTAACGAGATACAGTAATATATATTTTTACAATGAAATAAGAAGGTGACTTACAAAGTTAAAAAGTCACCAGAGCTTATATTGTCGTTAATCAATTGTTTTATAATTTGTTTTGGCTGGGCCGTTGGGTTTTGATTGATGCCTTGAATGCCAGCGTGTTTGCCCACGTAGCGTCGGGTACTGGGTTTGTTTACCAGCGGAGCATATAAAAGCAGTCGCTGGATTTGAAAGTTTCAGTTGTATCATAGCTGTTACAATAATAAATACATAATCTTTGAGCAGCTCTGTCTGAATTGCTTATCCGCAACATTAATATTCAATATTGTCTGGACATTCCTTTTGGCGTTTCTATTACTGTACATGTGATCTCATCGTCGACTCGCTATCACTTCCAAGTTTGGGTCATTTTCAGTTCCATTGTTTTGCATGACCCAATAAGACAGACTAGACGTAAATCGCATAGATCAATTGAAGTATATTGTTACAGAGGACCATTCATTGCAGAAGACCTTCGTCACAAATACTATAGATTCCTAAGCGTTCGTGGCAAAACATGATGACTCATTATGGTCACGTGGCCAAATTTTTCCTTTATAAATCTCATCTACATGGTCTACATAACTTTAAATCTAAAGGCATCATTTTGTCAGCTTTAGTCCCAACGCACCCCTTCCCCATGTAATGAGTGTCCTCGTGAGTGGTGATTAAGTGAACATGCTGGTTAGGCCTGTGAGCTGGTGAGAGCAATCTAATTATAGCCCCTCAATTACATGATGACAATGATATATTCCAAAGAAATGATTTAGATTTAATTTTGGACTGATGCTCCTTGAAAATGATACAAGATCCATTACATATATCGACAAAATTATACGGAAAATATGTTTCCAAACAATTAAACCCTAACTACAGTACATACTGTACATTTTGTTTAAACTGAAGGTGGTAATCTCACACAAAATATGTATTTTTGGTCAAGCAAAATGATGATGGGGCTTAAATGCATACGCCACACCTCAAATTTGATTTGCATGTGTATACTGTTTAAAAGAGATATTAAAAAACAAGGCTTGCATACAGTATGCATTGACCACTGTCATCAGGCCATTAGGGTTGCCAGGTGGCGTTGCTTTCAACGGCATACAGAAATGATATATAAAGACTCCTAAGGAACGTCCAGCCCCATTTCTTCACAAGTCCATTGTTTTTATGTATTATCCGTATTATTTTCTTTTTCTCTAATTTACTCTCTAAAAAAGGATGAGAATATCTTCCCAAATAAATTGGTAGTTGGTGTTATGGCTAAGATGCAACAGATTGCTTTTTAGAAACGGTTACTCCCCTTTGAAAATGTTGGTGCATGATTAAAAAGCAAAGGATTTACACGTAAGAATTCAATAGAACAGTCTGCCAATTCATAATCAAACCTAAAATGGTAAACTTTGAAACAATCGTATCCAACATTTGTATATAGATCTCATTGAATTACAGATTTTCAGGTATTTTTCTTTTATGAAAAAACAATGGTGAACGTGACGTCATAAAAGTAATTCCAATCATTGATAGCAAAACCACTCTGGTCATGAGCGCGCGTGCATGTGTTGCGTTTAACGTGTTATAATTGGTTGGAATTTTGCTATTCATTGACGGTCAAAGTGACCTTCATCTGCTTGTGAATATATTGAAGAAAATAAAATGTTACGATTTGCAATTGCACATTCCATGTAATTTGTTACTACTTTAAATCTTATGTTATCTGAGATGGGTGTGTGATAACTTCTTTCTATGTAACGCCAAAAGGAACACTAAATTTTTTCGCAAAACTAATGTTCGGAAACAATACGGCTGCAGATTATATGTTCGGAAAACTACTATCCTCGGAAAATATATGTTCACAATCATAAATGTTCGAAACATACATGTTCGGAAACAAATAAGTTGGGTAAACGTTCGCAATCTTAATTGTTTGCAAAAGATAAGTGGGCAATTTGTATGCTCACTAAAGGTACGTTCGTAATATATACCTTCATGTGAGATATGTTCGCAATTTGTGTGCTCGCAAAAAAAAGTTCGTCACGAAATGTGCTCAGAAACAGTGGTGTATGCATATTCATGTATCAATGATAATGTACGTGAAGCCTCAGTCAAAGTTTTATTGCAAAATCTACACAATTTTAGTCAATTTTTCTAGGATTTTCAGATAGAAGGCAATTTTTTTTAAATGGGATATATATTAATTTAATTCGTTGATTCATCATACACGCTACATGCCCTCCCCCCCCCCTTCCCCCTCCCCACTCCTCCTCTAACATTCTACTGGAAGGCTGCAAGTAAAGGCCCCATATGAATGGCTGCTCTGGGCCCAGATGTCCCTTGCTATGCCACTGGACAAGGCTTAAAGTAAGAGGGAAGGGGGGGCAAAGGAGTCATCAGTCAATGTTGGACCAAATTTCCTTGATTTTCTTGTTGGGGTGTCTCAATGCTGCTCCCTGGTGCCAGGGGTGTAACTGGACTTTAAGCGCATGAGGCTGGTGTGCCACAAAGTTGCAGGAAGAAAATGTGCCCTTGTCTGACTTATCCATATACGATACGTTACTACAATCACATAATATAGAACAAACCCACAACCAGTGACATCGCCAGACATTTTTGCTTAGGGCAGAGTACTCAAGTACCAAATGCGGCAATGCGAAAACAGAATGTACCCGCTTAAGGGCCCCTGCAGGCCAAAAGTCCTTGGAAGCTCTGAAGATTTCAAGTTTTTGATGCTTTGAAATGGCCCAAGATCATCGGGCTCAGGATTTTACTCGTACAGCCATGAAGATAACAACAAAACTATGGTATTTCCGGGGGTATTTTTCAGAACATTTTCAAAAGTATTTGGTTTTACAAGTTTTCCTCAGAATTTGGCCATGTTTTTGCCAGACGAAATAGTCAAAATTGGATTTGCGCAACAAACATTTTTCACCCACCCGTTAAAGTTACGCTCCTGCCTGTTGCCTTTATACAAATTTGATGATACTAACCTGTCGCCCTCTCTCCACCAAAATATTATAGTTTTACGTCACTGTTGGGGTAACTTTCCTAGCACATGATTTGGTCAGGTCCTGAAAATGCATGTATATGCTAGCGTTGGACTGGCCATTGCTCCGAGGTCCCTCCTGTTTCTCTACAATAGGCTCCCTGGGCCATCTTCAGCTATTTGATGGTACCAAAAATCAGGCCTCCTTAAGTATCCCAGTGCGACTCTGCTATATATTAGGCCTTAATCATACACTGCTATGCGGTCACCATTCCTGTCTCCATGATACATTTTGTATCTTTTCCCATAGGGGCCGACATAAAAATGAACCCATTCTTATTTACACTCTGCTTTATTTTCGTGTACCAACACCAACGTTCCTGTTGCATTACATACCCTAGCTGTTACCAGTGATCAGCTGAAAAAATACCCCCAAGGTTGAACAAGCCGAGCTATCCAAAGATAATATGTCCTTAGAAAGTTGAACAACCCCAGAAGGTCACGCCTTCAGAACAAATGACTCATATGTATATATATATATATATATATATATATATACGCCACTGTTTGCGAACTCACTTTGCGAAATACTTTGCAACGAACGTTTAATAACCGATCTTACGCCAAAAGGCTCATGAAATACGTTTGTTAACCGAGCATGCGCCAAAAGGCTCACGAAATATGTTTGCAAACTGCGAGCATTACTGTAGTGAAGGTAGTGATTGCTAGCGATGGTTTGCAAACTTACAAACTGCGAATATACCTTTTTCGCGAAGATGTCAGTCGAGCATATTTGATTCTCGAACGTATATTTAACGAACATAATGATTTCCGAACATTTTGCGAACTTATTGGTTTTGGAACATATTTTTTGCGAACATTCTGCCCGTTTCCTAATAAATGATTTATTATTAAATTATATGAAATTCCGAGACAAGAAAGGCAAAATTGATGAGACTTTTTTTTCTGGAGCATTAAAAGAAACATGAATTATATTTTAGAAAATGCCCCTCCCCCCTTCCCCACTCACATTGAAATTTGCATCTGGTGCATGAATGAATAATTGGAATTTGTACTTTTACCTAATATGAATTTACTTTGACTTTCATACCTTACCTTTACTTAGGGATTGACCTTGGAATAATACAATCTGAAAGATTCAAAGCATTACGTCACATCACCAATTATCTAAATTTGTACTTCTCAATATTTACAGTTTTTACATTGGAAAAGAAAAGATTTTAATTTTAATGGAATGTTTCTTTTTGTTGTCATTTATCGTCGATCAGGTTTTTCAGCTGCGCACATGTTTCAAACATGGTACGAGAAACCAATGTCACGCTGCGTAGACTACTGAAGTCCAGGAAAGACATAACAGGTAGGTTATCAAATTGACTTCACATCAGGTGAATTATTATTGGATTCGATGAATTGAAGGCAGGGAGCTATTATTTAGCTCCATGCTTAAAGATAGTAAAGAGTCTCTTTATTCCCCGAGGAATCGCTTCCTAGTCCATTGGTGCCCACATCCTAAAGATATGATTGCTGGCAATGGCAGCTTTCTATTGGTGCCCACATCCTAAAAATGTGATTGCTGGAAATGGCAGTTTTCTATTGGTACCCACATCCTAAAAATGTGATTGCTGGCAATGGCAGCTTTCTATTGGTGCCCACATCCTAAAGATGTGATTGCTGGCAATGGCAGTTTTCTATTAGTACCCACATCCTAAAGATGTGATTGCTGGCAATGGCAGCTTTCCATTGGTTCCCACATCCTAAAGATATGATTGCTTGCAATGGCAGCTTTCCATTGGTGCCCACATCCTAAAGATATGATTGCTGGCAATGGCAGCTTTCTATTGGTACCCACATCCTAAAGATATGATTGCTGGCAATGGCAGCTTTCCATTGGTACCCTCATCATAAAGATGTGATTGCTGGCAATGGCAGCTTTCTATTGGTACCCACATCCTAAAGATATGATTGCTGGCAATGGCAGCTTTCCATTGGTACTCACATCCTAAAGATGTGATTGCTGGCAATGGCAGCTTTCTATTGGTACCCACATCCTAAAGATATGATTGCTGGCAATGGCAGCTTTCCATTGGTACCTCCTAAAGATATGATTGCTGGCAATGGCAGCTTTCTATTGGTACCCACATCCTAAAGATGTGATTGCTGGCAATGGCAGCTTTCCATTGGTACCCACATCCTAAAGATATGATTGCTGGCAATGGCTGCTTTCTATTGGTGCCCACATCCTACAGATATGATTGCTGGCAATGGCAGCTTTCTATTGGTACCCACATCCTATAGATATGATTGCTGGCAATGGCAGCTTTCTATTGGTACCCACATCCTATAGATATGATTGCTGGCAATGGCAGCTTTCTATTGGTACCCACATCCTAAAGATATGATTGCTGGCAATGGCAGCTTTCTATTGGTACCCACATCCTAAAGATATAATTGCTGGCAATGGCAGCTTTCTATAGGTACCCACATCCTATAGATATGATTGCTGGCAATGGCAGCTTTTTATTGGTACCCACATCCTATAGATATGATTGCTGGCAATGGCAGCTTTCTATTGGTACCCACATCCTAAAGATATGATTGCTGGCAATGGCAGCTTTCCATTAATACTCACTTCCTAAAGATATGATTGCTGGCAATGGCAGCTTTCTATTGGTACCCACATCCTAAAGATGTGATTGCTGGCAATGGCAGCTTCCCATTAGTACCCACATCCTAAAAAAATGATTGCTGGCAATGGCAGCTTTCTATTGGTACCCACATCCTAAAGATATGATTGCTGGCAATGGCAGCTTTCTATTGGTACCCACATCCTAAAGATATGATTGCTGGCAATGGCAGCTTTCCATTGGTACCCGCATCCTAAAGATATGATTGCTGGCAATGGCAGCTTTCCATTGGTACCCACTTCCTAAAGATATGATTGCTGGCAATGGCAGCTTTCCATTGGTACCTCCTAAAGATATGATTGCTGGCAATGGCAGCTTTCTATTGGTACCCACATTCTAAAGATATGATTGCTGGCAATGGCAGCTTTCCATTGGTACTCACATCCTAAAGATATGATCGCTGGCAATGGCAGCTTTCCATTGGTACCCACATCCTAAAGATATGATTGCTGGCAATGACAGCTTTCTATTGGTACCCACATCCTAAAGATATGATTGCAGGCAATGGCAGCTTATAGCCATGACCGTGATTCATGACAGTGCATGGTACTGTATATGAACGTATACATGTTTTCAAAGTGTGGAAGCATTGCTTACTGAAGTAGCGCATGCTTAATAAAGTAGCGCATGCTAACTGATCAAAAATACAAGTATCATAGTGTCATGCACATCTGGTATTTATGCATTCAAAGGTTGCAATATGGTACACAATTTGATATGAAAATTTATCATACTGTAGTTTGTATTAAAACAATATCAAAATCAGATTTGATAATTTAACCAGGGCCCTGATTTAACATTGGCGACGGTGTTGCGCAGTGTTGGTTTTTATTTGGCGGTGGCACTTCCCCCACTTTACACCCACCCCTAGTGACGTCACTACCACGTTAAAAAAGTTGATAGCTTGATATCCCCCCCCTCCCCCCTCCTCCAAGGGCTGATTTTATGACGGCGTTACTAAAGAAAAACAATCAAATGAAAACGCGATGGGACGGAAGCATGCCTTATTAGTGGAAGTATTGATTATTAATAACGCATATCCAATGTCAGTTGTAAATTTTATTTTTATAGATTATTTATTTTTATATCATTCCATCCTGGCGAACAAAAAGGACATGCAGAGGGAGTTTTTGTAAACTATGTAAAATTCCTGATTTGTGCAGTATACCACATATAATTAGGTGGATGTTTGGGGCGACGTTGTTGAACTGCTGACAGCAGAAGGCATTAGTTAAGCCACGTATGATGCAAAAGGAGACGTACTTTATAGCTGTGGACATTTGTTAGAATCAATTTTATTTTATTAAACTTAAAACTTTTATAGCAATTATTCTAATACATCAGCTCTAACTCCTATCTTAAAACGTACAAAAAATGTATGGTTACATAATTAATATGATAAAGGATAAGACATGTAGACTGTGGGCCGAAGGTCTGAATTCCCTTCCTATCTCAAGTTTCGTAGTACACCTCTTGGGGCAACATGAAAATAGGCTTATTTCGTCGGTAGTAGGTACACAATGGATAACCAAAAAGTACCACCAAAATTTCTTGCACGTTAAGGAATAATCAGCGGGTAAAGTTCAACCGATTTAAAGAGCGCCCTCTATTTTAATATAATCTCTTTCTTTTTTACTAGGTGACCACCAACAGCAGGAAATGGACAGATTATGCACCAGAAAGAGCCCTGCAGTAGAAACCATAATCAATATTTACTCTGGGGTCATTTGCTTGGTGCATAGGGCATATGCATTCCCTTTCCCCTCCTACTCACTCATGAGGTCTAGTACAGAAGAAAAAACAGTTTCTTACCAACTTATTCTAGAATTAGGTGCTGATAATCTGTAGACACAACTAGAAAAGAAGATTATGCAAGCAACTTATTAAAGTAAAAAGAGACAAAACACCTGCCCCCTCCTTTCCTCCCTCCTTCCCCACCAACCCTTTTCTTGGAAAACTATCAGGAACATTGTTCAATTTGTTGGCAGCAATAAGAAGATAATGTATGTAACAATTGTCAGTATAGGCGAATACAACCCTTTTCCTGCCAAGCGCATTTGCATCTCCCCAAGCGCATTTGCATCTCCCCAAGCGCATTTGCATCTCCCCAAGCGCATTTGCATCTCCCCAAGCGCATTTGCATCTCCCCAAAGCGCATTTGCATCTCCCCAAGCGCATTTGCATCTCCCCAAGCGCATTTGCATCTCCCCAAGCGCATTTGCATCTCCCCCTCCCCCCATCTCAGTCAGGGGAGCTGTTCCTTGGACGCTTACTCAAAGCAAGAGAGTAATATGTGTGTTCAAAAACTGGTATTTTATAACAATATAAAGTGAGCAAAACAAAAGCATGTTCTTATTTTCTTCTTTACAATAATTTATTCAAAGTGCCCCTGATAAGACAGGGATGCAATTGGTGGGTATAAGGTTTTAAGTTTCGAAAAGTTGATCTGCTTGGGTATTAGTTCCAATTTACAATTGTCCATTTTTCAATATAGGAGCCTTTTTTAATTGATCGTGTGGGACAATGTTAAGGCCCTAAAATCTTTATATAATTATTATTTAAAAAAAATGATATCTTCCATTTCAGTACGAGACTTCACACTTTCAATGATCATTAGATCATTCTAGGACGGAAGTTCTTGATCACTTGATACCGCACACACTATAGGCATGTAGACTACAGTAGATCAACGAGTGGTTTTCTACTACTGTGCGATTTAGCCAATTATGATTTCGTTTGTTTGAAGTATGAAAATAATTTGTTGTGCCCCTGAGACACTTTTTGTTGTACTTCTTGTTGCTGTGTGTGAAAAAATCGGAGTTAAAGTTGCTCAGGTTACGATTGTTAATACTTCAGCACAGTAGGTATAAGAGAAGTCAAATCCGGCCCACTCGCACAAAATAAATTGATGCGATTTAATTCATCTAAAAAAGTAGACAAAATAGTAGTAGAATGACAAGAATAAAGTTTTTGCACAATCAGTCAAAGTTTGTGATTTTCTGTAATTTTCTATCTCAGTATAGCAAGCACAAACTTTTAGGAGTATGGTTTAAAAAAATTGTGCTGGATTTGCTGAAAGTGTGAAGCCATGTATAATAATGAAAATTTGTAATTTGTTGGTGTTGTAACAATTCATGGGTGTCAAAAAAAAGGATATCAGAATCTGCATCACCCAAATATTACGATTTTATAATGGCATAGTTAAGATGCGATGACTGCAATGTTGCCTCTGCACATCCATGGACCTTCAACAGAAACTTTTAAACATCAATGTTTTTGTTAAGTGTCTTGGAATAAAGATTCTGTTAAAGGAGCTCTGGGCCAAAAAGCGAGGGCATTATTTCTTAATAATTACATAGATATATTTCATATCTGTGGCTAATTGATGAGGTTTTAACTAATAAAAGTTGCATCACACGGTCTGCATTTAACAGAGATTTTCTTCCATTGTGCAAAAATCCCCAAAAGTCAATAGGAAAACATGTACAAATTTTGAGTACTCGTCGGGAATTAGTTTATGATATTCCATGCTACACTGGTTATCGATTAAATGAGACTCATACAAAATATGCCCTCATTTTTCGGCCGAGAGCTCCAGGACCTTCAGTCAAATCTTTGTAATTGCACAATAAACTTCATCTTTTCAATACAAATATTGTTTGACAGAACACTAGTTTTTGTTTTCATTTAACCCACCCCCAAAATTTTTTTTTGAAGTTCTGTTTTGAGATTTTACAGCTGAACTTGAACAGGTTTTGAAGATGACATTTAAACTAATAATTTGTCTTTTTAAGCTTTAACTGTAATTCAGCAATTTGTTCTTTTAGCTTGAAGTTTCTCTGATAAATTTTAATGAGAAACTTTTCTGTACTACACAAAGCAATGTGCAGCAATTTTTATTTGAGATAAAGAGAGGGAATGAGAATTTCAAATGCAAATTTGCATTACAGAGTGGCAAAGTTATTACAGCTGAGGTAGTACAAGTTGTTGACTAAGTTCACTATAATATAATTCAGATCTTATTACAGCTGAGGTAGTACAAGTTGTTAACTAAGTTCACTATAATATTATTCAGATGTTATTACAGCTGAGGTAGTACAAGTTGTTGACTAAGTTCACTATAATATAATTTAGATGTTATTACAGCTGAGGTAGTACAAGTTGTTGACTAAGTTCACTATAATATAATTCAGATGTTATTACAGCTGAGGTAGTACAAGTTGTTGACTAAGTTCACTATAATATAATTCAGATGTTATTACAGCTGAGGTAGTACAAGTTGTTGACTAAGTTCACTATAATATAATTCAGATGTTATTACAGCTGAGGTAGTGCAAGTTGTTGACTAAGTTCACTATAATATAATTCAGATGTTATTACAGCTGAGGTAGTACAAGTTGTTGACTAAGTTCACTATAATATAATTCAGATGTTATTACAGCTGAGGTAGTACAAGTTGTTGACTAAGTTCACTATAATATAATTCAGATGTTATTACAGCTGAGGTAGTACAAGTTGTTGACTAAGTTCACTATAATATAATTCAGATGTTATTACAGCTGAGGTAGTGCAAGTTGTTGACTAAGTTCACTATAATATAATTCATATGTTATTACAGCTGAGGTAGTACAAGTTGTTGACTAAGTTCACTATAATATAATTCAGATGTTATTACAGCTGAGGTAGTACAAGTTGTTGACTAAGTTCACTATAATATAATTCAGATGTTATTACAGCTGAGGTAGTGCAAGTTGTTGACTAAGTTCACTATAATATAATTCAGATGTTATTACAGCTGAGGTAGTACAAGTTGTTGACTAAGTTCACTATAATATAATTCAGATGTTACAGCTGAGGTAGTACAAGTTGTTGACTAAGTTCACTATAATATAATTCAGATGTTATTACAGCTGAGGTAGCAAGTTGTTGACTAAGTTCACTATAATATAATTCAGATGTTATTACAGCTGAGGTAGTACAAGTTGTTGACTAAGTTCACTATAATATAATTCAGATGTTATTACAGCTGAGGTAGTACAAGTTGTTGACTAAGTTCACTATAATATAATTCAGATGTTATTACAGCTGAGGTAGTACAAGTTGTTGACTAAGTTCACTATAATATAATTCAGATGTTATTACAGCTGAGGTAGTACAAGTTGTTGACTAAGTTCACTATAATATAATTCAGATGTTATTACAGCTGAGGTAGTACAAGTTGTTGACTAAGTTCACTATAATATAATTCAGATGTTATTACAGCTGAGGTAGTACAAGTTGTTGACTAAGTTCACTATAATATAATTCAGATGTTATTACAGCTGAGGTAGTACAAGTTGTTGACTAAGTTCACTATAATATAATTCAGATGTTATTACAGCTGAGGTAGTACAAGTTGTTGACTAAGTTCACTATAATATAATCAGATGTTATTACAGCTGAGGTAGTACAAGTTGTTGACTAAGTTCACTATAATATAATTCAGATGTTATTACAGCTGAGGTAGTACAAGTTGTTGACTAAGTTCACTATAATATAATTCAGATGTTATTACAGCTGAGGTAGTGCAAGTTGTTGACTAAGTTCACTATAATATAATTCATATGTTATTACAGCTGAGGTAGTACAAGTTGTTGACTAAGTTCACTATAATATAATTCAGATGTTATTACAGCTGAGGTAGTACAAGTTGTTGACTAAGTTCACTATAATATAATTCAGATGTTATTACAGCTGAGGTAGTGCAAGTTGTTGACTAAGTTCACTATAATATAATTCAGATGTTATTACAGCTGAGGTAGTACAAGTTGTTGACTAAGTTCACTATAATATAATTCAGATGTTACAGCTGAGGTAGTACAAGTTGTTGACTAAGTTCACTATAATATAATTCAGATGTTATTACAGCTGAGGTAGTGCAAGTTGTTGACTAAGTTCACTATAATATAATTCAGATGTTATTACAGCTGAGTACAAGTTGTTGACTAAGTTCACTATAATATAATTCCAGATGTTATTACAGCTGAGGTAAGTTGTTGACTAAGTTCACTATAATATAATTCAGATGTTATTACAGCTGAGGTAGTACAAGTTGTTGACTAAGTTCACTATAATATAATTCTCACTATAATATAATTCAGATGTTATTACAGCTGAGGTAGTACAAGTTGTTGACTAAGTTCACTATAATATAATTCAGATGTTATTACAGCTGAGGTAGCACAAGTTGTTGACTAAGTTCACTATAATATAATTCAGATGTTATTACAGCTGAGGTAGTGCAAGTTGTTGACTAAGTTCACTATAATATAATTCAGATGTTATTACAGCTGAGGTAGTACAAGTTGTTGACTAAGTTCACTATAATATAATTCAGATGTTATTACAGCTGAGGTAGTACAAGTTGTTGACTAAGTTCACTATAATATAATTCAGATGTTATTACAGCTGAGGTAGTACAAGTTGTTGACTAAGTTCACTATAATATAATTCAGATGTTTTCCTAAGTTGTTCGGTTCAATCCTCTACTGTTTCATTTTGCCTTTCATCATGATCATCTTCGTCTTCATCATAGTCATCATCTTCCTCATTCATATTTTCACATCCTTTACATTGACAGAGATCTGTGCATCGTAAGCCATGGGAAACACAACATTTATCACTTGCACTTAAACTACTGTAAAACATGTGTTCTTGCATGTGCAGTAAGTTAGTTCAGCTATTCCTTCAGGGGCGGGTGGAAGCGACATCCAATCTATCATGAGGTCTCCAGTGTCATCAAGTTTCCATTCATGACTCTCGGGCGATGGGATTTCTTGATTCTGAATTAAACTTAGTTTGTAAATTCTTGCTCGAAAGTTTGTGCAAAGAATGTGTTTCCTCAAGGAGTCGCTGTTTGGAGGCATAGTATTTTCTGCTTTATTTGCTGGCTTGAACATTTTGAAGCACACTTCATTGACTGATTAATCATCCTTGTAGCCATACATGGAACATACAAAAGTTTTGAGAGACGTAAAGATTTCTTCAACAGTGTATGACTCTCCCAAAACCTTCAGTGCATTTTGGCACTCTGGATTGTTTCTTATCAGCTTCAACGGCTTCACCTTGCCTTTCAAAATGAAAGCACTAACAGTGTCGCATCCTGTCATGCAGTGAAGTCCAATAAGAGCTTTGATCATATTCATACCCAGATTTTGTGTTACTGCTTTCAGATCGATGGTCCGTTTTTGTTCACCTCTGCTTGTATGGAAGTATAGAAGAGACTGGATTCGCAATGATGATGCTAAGCTGATTACAA
Source organism: Chiridota heheva (assembly GCA_020152595.1). Taxonomy (NCBI): domain Eukaryota; kingdom Metazoa; phylum Echinodermata; class Holothuroidea; order Apodida; family Chiridotidae; genus Chiridota; species Chiridota heheva. The sequence goes on from JAIGNY010003164.1 coordinate 1,190,427, forward strand.
GTACATCAGTATCAGGACTACATATGACCACTGGTGTCTGTCCTGAGCATTTCTGTGACACATAGGTAGCATGCAACAGCATCCGAGTATCTGCTTCTTCATGGTTTGGGAACAGCTCATTAATGGCTTTTACCTCCAAAATAGTTTTGGTGCAGCACTAGATCAAGTTTCACCTTCATCAATGCCTTCCTTCATAGAGTGACATTCATTGTCATGGGCTATGACCATCTCTACACTCTGAAAGTCGTCAGCTGCACATTTGGACATTTTTGTTCTGAAAAATCTTATGAGTTGCTGTTTGTTTGCACTATCAGCCATAAACTGCTTCCATTGCATTGAAATGGTTTGGTTTGGTCTGCATTAGTCAACTTAATTCGATTTGATCCAGTTGCTGTTTTTTTGCTCCTCTCTCTGCATTTTGGATACTTTGGTTTGGGTAAATGTCTGTGACAAAATGAACACATCTTGAGTTGTTTAGTACAGCAAGGTTGATGAGCTGCTTCAAAACCTTTGTTGCTAGAAGACCAAAACTACTCGGCATGTACAGCAGCAATATCCATGTAACGCTTTACATTGTCACTAGCAGTAGCCATGAGACTAATTATGTGGAGAACAAAAATGGAAATACTAGTTGTAAATGTTGGCATCAATAAGTATTCAGCAATACCCAAAACAACACGCTAGAGGTTTTGTGTATACATAGTTTTTTAAAGTGCATTAATTCAGGGTTGGAAAAATACAAAAGAAAGTCACACGCAAAACCTTGATGAGGCTTAATAAAGTGTTGTGAGTATCACTGTATATGATGTTATTTCTATTCGCTACAATTATTTTGTTCGACTATGGCGAGTGGGCGAGTAGTTTCTCCAATCCTGCTGATAATTATTTCATTTGAACAAATTTGATTTTTTTAAATTCCTGATAATATAATGGATGCAAATTTATCCAAATGTATAGCCCACACTCGAAACACCAACCATAAGAGTCATTAATGTTAAGTTCCTAATGTAGTCCCCATCATTTCCACGGGAAATTTCATTCCTACAAAAATTGCCCCGGCCTACCAATGGTTACGACTCCCGATGGTCATGATATAAATTCCTTCGACACACGATTTTTAATTTTTTTAAATCACTGTATACTGATATTCCCAGCTTTTTAGAGAGTAACTTTTGTACATCTGTTCTTGTTAACAATCTTCCACAAATAGTGTGGGCATGAAAAAACCTGTTGTTTGAGTGTTAAGCAAAATCTGTTGAACGGTCATTTTAAACTAGATTGATTGACCCAAAAATAGTTTAGAATTGACAATCAGTCATTTGTTCTGATTTGTCATTTCTAAACAGTTTTCGTAGCAATCAAAAGTTAAAACGACCATTTAACGGATTTAGCTTAACGATTCAAACGAAAGGTTTCTTTAAGTCCACACTATTTGCAGAGGACTACAGAAGTACAAAAGTTGCTCTCCATACCTGCAATACATTTGCAAAACTCATTTTTTTTTTGGAGCACTATTTCCACGAAAACAAGAAAATAAAATATAGCATTACACAGATCATACAAACAGCTGTAAAATATCACATCTAATATAGCCTACAAGTTTTTTAATGTTGAATTTATTTCAATTGTTAAGTAACTTAGCATCCAGATGTTGGCCAAGTTGTAATACTGTAACTTTGATCTGTATCTTCAAACAATATCATCGAGGCCTACAGCTGATTTTCTGTATCTGCTTTAGTGTCTAGTACGGTAGCGGAATGCAATTTCAATCCCTCTTTCAAAGCAAGAGCATGCTGGTGAAGAAATTCAGAAGATAGGCCTCCAGCACAGGCTACTGACCATTTTGATTTTGCACTGCTGACTGATTCATAGCCTCCAAAATTAATTGGACGAATTTAAATTTCAACCAATCCAGTAAGGAATTGGGAGTAGATCTATTAACGTCTAGTAATGCCATCACTATGTACTAAAAATATATAAATATACTGAGAATAGACCAAATCGGCTTCGTTTGTTTATGTGAGTCACGTGAGCTGATTTGCGTGTTCGTACTTGATCCGACCAGATGTACTGTGTGACTTGGGTTGTTTACGCACGAATGTTTATCGTAGTTTTATCAACGAGTTTGTTACTTGCGTTTACTGTTATTTGGGGAAAAGTACTTGAATACGCAGAAACAAGAAAGTTTGATCTTACAGACATTTACTATAATTATCATAGCTGGAGGAGTAGCGTGAGTTTCAGTGGGATTGCAAATTACCGTAATTGTGTCAAAATACTAAAAGTAGTTGCGCGAAAATTCAGTTCCTGGCAAATGTTTTAACGATAATATTGATTATTTGTTTACTCACCCAAATCCGATCTGCCTAGATGGACTATGGCGCCTTCAGTACGGGTCAAGCAGTCTCCTGACATATGAACTTTTAACTTTTTTGAATAAAGTCCTGAGTAATGACAGTTTTGAACCCACTATATACATTAATGAATCTGCTTGTTCCAGAGGCAAGATTATTACCCATTGTCTGAACATGTTGGCCTTATTTCTTACATCTAGTCTGCATTTCTGCTTGAAGATTCATAAATGATTACATCTGGTCTGTGATTTTCTATAGATTGGGGGAGATAATCTTGCTCAATAATATTGTCAAATCCTTTCATTTACATATTAAAACCTTCACTTCCGTTAGATCAGACTCAGTGAAGACTAGAGTGCACGACTGGCATGTTAGAGGTTCCAGGTTTGAGTCTTGGCTTAAACCAGAAGTCTTTTAGTAACTAGTTTCGGGGCTATGGCAAAATTTCTTCCACCTCCAAAAGAACGCTTTCCCCCACCTGCCCCCAGAAAATAATGTAAAATGACACATTTTGTTCAATTTATAGGCTTTTTCCCCCACCACATGAGACAAATTTGCCCCTCGCTTGCCCCACGACCAATTTCCTAGTATGACCACTGTTAATGATAGAAATGCAGATTGATGCACCGACTCCTCATTTGGCTGTTGAGAGAATGCATTTGCCAGTTACATATACATGTATTTCTCTTCAGAGCTGAACGTCCCGGGAGTTTGGGTAAAATATGGCAACCTTTCCTAAAAGTGAAAGAAAATTCCCGATAAATGAGCAAACTTTAATTAGAAAACCCCGATCATTAACAAAAAATCGACAACACTGCCCGAAAATTATCCTGAAATGTTTTAAAATTCGATTTTTTTTATAGTATTTCCCAAAAAATGAAAATGTTCTGATTAGCAGCAAATTGAACGTTAATATCAATTATTTACTAGTACATTTTCAGCTCGTAAGCAGGAACTTTTGGGGGTCTTTCCCTTACCCCCGAGGGAACCCTTAATTCACACACTCCTGAAGCTGATCCATCCTTTGTCAAATATCTGCGACTTTTACATGTTTATCTGCAGATGATGGCTATCTGTTAATCAAGGCCCTTTATGCAACATCCAACGATGTTGAAACCATGGGAACAGAGCAGGGGTTAATTTATATTATTAAGGAACAAATTGTTCACAGTTTATATTAGCACTTGCCGGAATTGAACACTTAAGTTACTGGAACCATGGCGCAACCGGGGGACGCTCACTGCAAAGTTATGCGGGGGCCAAACAACCGTACAGTGGACTTTTTCATTCTGAAAAACAACAAGACATTCATATCTGTCAACGTGTATTTTTCCCGCTTATAATTTAGTGACGCATTTTTTAAATGGGGCCCTTGGCAAACTTATAACAATTTATGCCCAGCCCCTTCATGCCTTGTCACAGACTCATATCAGCATATAGATTTCTGTGCGTCAGCTTAGAATCAGTAATTCATTTTGCAACGCAGAACGTCTTAATAAATTCGCACCTCGGCCTGGAATACTAAGTCACCGTGAAATGACTTTCAAATCATTGTTCATTAGAAGTGAAATTACCTTTTGCAAACTACGAAGAAACCAACAAACGCACCGTAAGATGCTGATTAACCTAAATGAAAAAAATACCTCGTTGCAGAATATTAATCCGTAGTCTACGACTGATGTTCACAGCTACACGCAGTCTGACCAAGCTTTCATGGAAAACAACAAGGTTCCAGAGGTACCGCAATACCTAGGCCCTAGTATCATTACAGTAAGCGCCAGAACATAAACGTATCTGCAGACTTGTAATGCAAGTTCGATCCTGCACCAAATTTGTTAATATTTTTGCTAGCTAGTTTGTGCCTACAGTCATGTGAGAATAACCAGGTATAACACCCCTTAATGGACTGGGCGTCCAACGACTTGCCTTCGAAAGTTTCACCAGTACTGTGAATTAGTGTTCGCTGGGCCCCTGTTCCGCAAATCAGGCCAAGGAATGGTCACGTATATTTTGTTATGGCTAGGGCAGGAGGGAATTAGGATACACAATTCCTGGACGCTTACTGCCGAAGACAAGAAAGACCCTGCAAAAGTATTTGGTTATGTCGAGAAACATTTTGAACCTAAAACAAATGTAGGGCTTAGTCGATTCCACCTTCAGCGATATACCCAACAACTAAGGGAGTCGATTGATGACTTCATTGCGAGATGCAAAATTCAAGCTAAAAATGGAAGATAGGCTTAAGTGAACCGGAGGATTGGCTCAAGCGAACTGGAGGAACGGCTAAAGCAAACTGGAGCAACGGCTCATAGAGCAACTGATATACGGCTGCAAACAATAAAGTGCAAGAGGTACTGCTGGGTAAGGACGTAACAAGCACAAGAAGTTCTGCTGGGTAAGGACGAAACAAACACAAGAAAGTGCAGGAGGTACTGCTGGGTAAGGACGAAAGTACTTGTGGGTAAGGACAAAAGTACTAGTGGGTAAGGACGAAACAAGCACAAGAAAGTGCAAGAGGTACTGCTGGGTAAGGACGAAAGCACTGGTGGATAAGGACAAAAATACTGGTGGGTAAGGACGGAACAAGCACAAGGAAGTGCAAGAGATACAGCTAAGTAAGGACGAAACAAGCACAAGAAAGTGCAAGAGGTACTGCTGGGTTAGGACGAAAGTTTTAAATTAGATGCTGTAATAGATATCGCTCGTGCACATGAAGCGACCATGTTGCGCATGGCCGACTTGTTTAGTAGTCATGTCAATGTTAACACTATACATCATAAGGGTGCTTGACACATAGAAAACAACAATGTAGCAATTGTGGGCAGCAACATGCTTTCGTAAATGTCCAGCCTCTGGTACCACATGCAGTGGTTGCAGTAAACAGATCCACTGGCTAGCTGCATGTAGGTCCAGTAATAGTGACAAATCAGAGACCCAAAACCAATAATGGGCGGTCTGGCAGTCCGGAAGCATGCATAATGATTGGACAATTTATAACACACGAGAATATTGAAGTCATGGAGCTATATTGTTCAGATGTTGCGAAAAAATGTCATAGTTTCTATTTTATGTACTTGAAATATTACAAATTATTGTGTTGAAAAACATTTGAATTTTCAAAATGGCCGTTTCGCGCCTAAAAGCCTAGCTCTATTGTCTATTTTTTCTATTGTTTCGAAAATGGCGTGGTGAACATATCAAATGAGAGAGGAAAAGTTGTAGCCATGACAGTAATGAAGGTATTTTCATAAGATTTAAGTTTCTTCTAGCAAAGATATTTTCCCAGACGTATTTCAAATTTAAAAAATGTAACATTGCATAAGGCTTTAACGTTAGGATAGCAAAAGATCATGGGAAATATCACATTCGCGCCCAAGGAAATTTGTTGCTTTTAAGAATTTTTAGGGAAATGTACCCGCACATGGTAGACCCTTAAGGTCGACCTAACCATCGTTCCATTAGACCTAGTAAATTCGTGATAAGAGCCTACAATGGACAAGAGGTCAATCAGTATGGCATATGTATGTTCCCATGTGAATTTATTGGTTACAAGCTTGAGTTTTTTAAATATATGTTATCGCTGATGCACCAGGGTATGCAATTTTAGGTCTTCCTTCATCCCTTGAACTCAACCTAGTATCTCTCAATGCAAATGTTTGTCATAATAAAATGTCAGAAAAGGTTAAGTCAGTTAGTAACATTGAAGATCTTGTTCACACTTACCCAGATAGGTTCCAAAGCATAGGGAAATATGAAGGGGGTTATTAAATCACCATTGACCCTCAGGTTCTGCCGATGATCCATCCAGTGCGTAGCTGCCCAATTCACATAAAGGATGACAATCAAGGCAGAGCTAGACGAAATGATCAAGTTGGGAGTTATCACGACAGTCGCAGAACCAACTAATTGGGTTACCGGTCTTGCGTATTCCCAGAATTCTAATGGAAGGTGGCGAATCTGTGTTGATCCAAGAGACCTGAACAACGCTTTAAAGTGATGCCATCATCATACACCAACATTGGAAGAAATTACGCACAAGTTCAGCGGATCAACCGTATTCTCCAAATTAGACGCGAAACACGGATATTAGACAGTCTCACTGTACGAAGAGTCAAGTCTATTGACAACCTGTAATATCTCCTTCGGACGAATTTAAAAGAGTCCCATTTAGACTCTGCGTGGGTCAAGACGTATTTCAATACCGTATGGACCAGATTCTCAAGAATTGTCCAAGGACTGTCGAAATCACTGTATTCGGCACCAGCAAAGTGAGCACGACAAGAATCTTCACAATATAATGGAAATCCCGCGAAAGCGTAGGCTTGTGTTCAACCCTTCGAAATGCAACATTAGCATAAAGTCAATCGCATTCTTTAGGTTAGTGTATGACAGCAAAGGCGTTCGCCCAGACCCTGACAAGCTAAGAGTGATCAAGGTAATAGAACCACCCCAATCTGTAAGACAACTCCAAGAATTTCTCAGAATAGCCACGTACATGGCATCCTTCATTCCAAATCTTTCATCCCATACTGTTGTCTTGCGAGATCTGGTCTAACAGGGACTTCAGTTTGTCTGGTCAACAGCACACCAGAAATCCTTTAAGACCATTAAAGAACTTATTTGCAAAGAAGTACAACTAGCATATTTTGACCCAACGAAAGAGACAACACTACAAGTCGATACGTCCCCGAAAGCGATGGGTGCAGCTCTGATTCGAGACTAAAAAGCGATTGCATTCGCGTCAAAGGCCCTTACAGAAACGGAACAACGATATGCAAATATCGAAGGTGAAATGCTAGCTGTTGTTTTCGCTTGTGAAAAATTCCACACGTATGTCTATGGGAAACCTTTCGTAGTGGACTCACACAACCACAAACCACTAGCAGACTAGAAATGATCCATCTCAAGAATCTGGCAGCCGCACCAGCAAGGCTCCAACGCATGTTTTTTACCTGCATTGATATGATCTCAAAATGAAGTACAAACCTGGGAAAGAGATGATATTAGCTGATGCGATGTCAAGGTTGAATTCACTCACTTAAGAAAGGCTAATTTGAGAATACAAAAGTCCGCATTCACTTGCGAAATGTACAGATAACAGAATAAACACAATTGGCAATGCTGCTGCTTCTGACTCACAACTCAGCGCTCTTATAAATATCGTCACACAGGACATTACAGAATCCGCCCCTTGAACACTACTCCATCCTGGTGTTCTGTGCCTGTGGTATTATAATAATCGCATGAACGATTACGTGACACTAACATGCGGTTAAGGAAAAGTTTCAAGTTTCCTATTTCATTTTTACGTTACTCCACTTAGTATTATAACAAAGTTTGTGGTCAAATAATTGCGTAATACATGGTTAACTCATTTGAGAAAATGTCCTTGAAACGGAATGACAGTGGCAGTTTCTTTCCGCCCGTGTTTCAAGGGGCGCTTTCTTGAAATGTATGGCCTGAGCGGCGAAACCAGGTTCCCCCACCCCTTAGGTGTTATTGGTCATATAGAGATGAGCTATCAATTGAAGATGGTCTAGTAATGAAAGGGGACAGAGTTCTAATCTCCACAGATTAGCAAGAAATGTTTTTAGAACTGATCCAGAAAGGACATCAAGGTATAGCTAAGTGCCAGTTCATAGCCAAATCTTATGTGTTTCTGGCAAGATATTAATTATGTTATTGAAAATATAGTGAAGTCATGCCCCATTTGTCAAAAACAAGGGAAAGGCCAGACACCATAAGCCCTTCAACCATTTGAGGTTCTCATTAAGTTATGGCTAGTAATAGGATGTGATATATTCACCCTCCAAGGGAATGACTTTCTCCTTGTTAGTGACTACTACACAAAGTTGTTATAGTCAGATAGCTAGACAGATTGCCAATAGACAGACTAACAGCAACACTGTTGTCAAACTACTCAAAAACATTCTCTGATCATGCATGGTGTTCCAGAAGTGACAGTGGTCCACAATTTGATAGTCAAAACATTCCAATCCTTCTCTCAGGTATGGTATTTTCGACATGTCACCTCTAGTCCTAGGTAACCCCATGCAAATGGTCACACTGAGAGACAGGTTTAAACGGTCAAAACACATTGTTCAAGGTCATCAAGGTTAACAGCGATGTTGACCTTGGCTTACTTTTACTTAGGTCGACCCCGATTGATCGCCATCTTCCATCACCAGCGGAGTTGTTTTATGGCCACAAAATCAGGTCAAACCTACCCATTAAAGTCCAAAACGTTCTGGACAACAAAGGTGACGTGTCCAACAGACTTTACGACAGACAAAACTCAATAAAGTTTTACTGTAATAGAAGGGTTCCCCCTCCCCTTCCCCACATTTTTTACATACGGCAGTAAGTTAAAGTTCAGGACCAGTTGACAAAGAAATGGTTACCTGCTATTGTACAGGCACAATGCCCTGAACCAAGGTCACATGAGGCTAAAACTAGTAATGGGGGAATATTGAGAAGGAACAGAAGGCATATCAAGGAAACAAGGGGGATGGGGAGAAGGAGGGGGGGAAGAGCACACTCTGAACAGGAAAACCACACAGACAGACAACCACAGTGTAAAACCAACTCTAGACACATCTAAAAAGCGACATTGACATGCGTGGTACTCAAGATAATTCAGTTTATACCAGGTCTGGTCGCAAAGTAACAAAACCAATCAAACTTCATCTATAAAACTTAGGTTTTCAGTGACCTATTCTGTTAGAACAGAATTTCTATGTAAATAAGTTCAAGTATGTAACGTATAGTTTTTGATGTTATGTTTTATATCACATAATGCACATTGATATTCTATAATGATCATATTAGTCATCCATCCATCATGTTGCAGACTCAGCACACATTTGACACTTCATCGAAAGGTAGTTAATTTTCTAAGCTACCGATGTTTACTTTCTCACAATGCATCTTATGGATGACCATCCTCATTATCTTCTATTCTCGAACTTAGCTATGTATGAGGTGTCAGCATGTTAGGGAAACAAGTGGTAAAGTTTTGTATGAAATTGCACGTGCTAGTAACCTCCCCCTTCAAGGTAATGTGAAAAGGGATGCTATGAGTTTTTATAAGTAAATGTCTCCCTCTACTATTCTCTTTACCAATATGTGTCTGGTGATTAAAAATGTTTGGGACGCACCAAGGCTCTATCCACCCCCATAGGTCGTCCTAATGGGATGCGGGGGAGGGGGGGATCTAAACGGTACAAGTTCAATCTACCCTTAGTAAACTCAGAATCCTTCCGCTATATGGGGCTAAGCTTACCTCGGGCAGATTTCGAAACATCGAACATCTCAAGGAAACCAAAAATGTACGCATCACTGCCCCCACACGTCATAGAAACACAATGGGGGGAGGGGAAGAAAGGGGGTAGATATTGAGTAAAATTTTAGAAGAGGGTGAACACACATTTAGTGTATTTTTTGATCGATCTACCGATTGGGAGATCGAGACATCCGCAGTGAACATGATTTAAATTGTTGCTAATGAGTTTCGCCGTTTAACTTTTTTCACTTGTTAAATTCTAAAGTTGTATACTTTTGAAATGATGTTGGAATGAATATTTCTGAATATTTTGAGCGTTTACTAGTTATTAAACTGTTCAAATCTGCTCTTTAAAAAAAAATGAAATTAATCTTTAAAGATTACCCTAAAATTCCCTGGTAAAAGTCAGATTTGCGCTGGTGAAAATGAAGAAAATAATTTCATCGTTCTGTTACACCAACATTTTTTTCATATTTCGCATGTAATGTTCTATACCACTTCGGTTCGTACCCCAAATCGGGAGAACACTTTTGTTCTCCCGATTGGGGATCCTTTACAGAAGTATCCCACAAAGCATCTATCCAAATTCAAAGCTTTTATAGGAATAACATAAGATTCAGACCATTTCGAGCGCGGGGAACTCAACCATTGCAAAGGGCTCAAATTTGTATTCACGATTTGAAATAATGGCATATGAATTATCTTTTCACCGTGCGGTTATCGAGAAATTTGAAGAAAAGTGATGAATTCTTATCATATGTTACCGTTAGGCAGTCGCGCTTTAACAAGGTTTTCTGAAATTATGAGAAATAACTTTGGGATTTGTGGAAATTATTTACCAATAAGCGCGTGATAGTAACGAAGTTGTTTTACTTTCGCGAAATTAAACATAAACAAAGCAAGCTTTCTTACCAAGCTTCAATGAAACGACTGATAAGCGTCCATGACTGAAATTTCTTAATAAAAATGGCGGTTACCATATACCACTGTAAGCTCAGTGCGCATGCTTGAGTCTCCCGATCGGGGGATTTATAGAGTCTCCCGATCCACGGTACGAAGCGAACCGTATACCTTTGGCTTAACCTATTTTACCGCTATGTATTTCTTCAGAGAGATTTGAATTTATAAAAATACATTGTGGGTTATAATGACAAGAAATTTCCTAATTGGAAGATTTCCCGATTAGGAGCGTAAACCGGGCTGTTTTTATTAACCGTCTCACACACTGCATGCATATTTGGGCCTATGGGATAGATTGGCCAGCAATATTATTTAAAGACCATTTTAACGTGATAGGGGTGGAAATAGTAACTTAGTATGTGGCTGATTCAATCTGTTTCTAACCAAAGGTATAACTGTATAAGCTTAATTGTTAGTATGGAGTATGCAACTGTTACTTTTTCTCACACGAAGCATGTTTATAATTCCTTTACCAGGATTCAGCCAAGCAAAATAAAATGCAATGAAGTACATCAGCTACCATGCATGTTGGACACACTTAACGCAAATTGTAACATAGGCGAGCATGTTGTTTTACAAAAGATCTGTGCATGAGAGTGACGGGCGAAAACTTGTATTGCAGCTTGATCATCAATCGAAAATTGATGATACTACCATTATTTTTCGTTCATTATGAAATAATGGGTTAAAACTGATTTAGTATACTTGACTTTTATCACAGCTTTTACCAAATAGCAGCATCTCTTAAATGATTTGTTAAAAATATTTTAATCATTTTCAAGCCCCAAATGTTCAACCTCCTTTGTGTGTGTGTGTATATGTATACGCCTGCATGTATGTATGTATGTATCCATGTATGTATGAATGCATGTATGTATGCATGTGGGTATGCATGTATGTATGAATATGTATGTACGTATGTATGTATGTATGTATGTATGTATGTATGTATGTATGTATGTATGTATGTATGTATGTATGCATGCATGTATGTTTGTTTGTATGTATGTATGTATGTATGTATGTATGTATGTATGCATGCATGTATGTATGTATGTATGTATGTATGTATGTATGTATGTATGCATGCATGTGTGTATGTATGTGTATGTATGTACGTGCGTGTGTGTGTGTGTGTGTGTGTTTGTGGCAGGGGGTCAGTCACATATCTTATGGGGGTGGTGTGTAGCTGCGCCCGGTCGGTAATTTCCAAAATGTCGAAAATTTGCACAATATTGTCATTACAATGAAATAATTCATTAAGTTTGATTTTTTTGTAATCTTATTGAAAGCGTTTGGTCTTAGAATTCAGTTATATACCAACCATTGGAAAAAGGTTCACAAATTTTCGAAAACCGATTTTTTAAGTGAGGCGTACTTTAAGTATTTCCTCAAAATTGTTAAAGTTTTTTCCCAAACTATCCGACATATTTTAAAATTTCATAAGTTTTTCATCAAAAAAAGCGACGTTTCCCTCAGGCTAAGTGTTTCACAGGGGAGGAGTTAGCTTGTATTCTGACTTTCTTTCTAAATGATTTGGCCCCTCCAAAAAATTCTAGCTATGACATGAGGAAGGGGGGGGGGGAGGGGGTAGCTATATGTATAAACAATTAACCACGCCTTGTATCAAATTCGCCGTCAACTAACAAATCTTTTTCTAACTTATTCATAGCGCGTGGAGAGAGGATTCTTTTATTGTCCGTAAACTCGGGGCTTTAGTCCCTTTGGTAGGACCGTCCAAACCGGAAGCCGTCATTGGGGACTCTGAGACCCGGGGACTAAAAAACTGTCTTAGGATATTAGGTTTATGCGCCCAAACATTCTGAAGGTAAACGGTGCATGGCTGAAGTAGGCCAATCCATTTATAATGGCTATGTAGGTAGTGATTTTTTCTGGGGGTAATCCTATACATACCCGTATTAAGGTTTGGTAGTAGTCACGTTTTTGTAATATTAACATACAGTGATTACTAGTTAAAGGATTAGTTCAGTGGTCAAGCATGTCCATCTTATATAAAAGAGGACTTCAAAAGAAACAAATTGGTGAAGAAAGCATTCACTAATCTTCTTCCATTAAGGAGATATTCAAGTTTAAAATTTGGTATCATTTCAGCAGAAACGACTGAAATTAGAGTTGTTGCGATGTCACAGCCTCAGATTCCCCAAAGTCTTTATGTATCTTAAAGAAAGCTTATTTAATTTTTTCGCTATTTAGATTTTTTTCCCTCAAACTTTCTTCAGGTGGTGTATTATAAAAACCCTTCATAGATTCAGTTTGATTACTTTTTTGACACGTCCCATGGTTTTCAAGCCACAAAATTGCAGGACAAAATATAAGATACATAAAAGACTTTGAGAAATCTGAGGCTATAACAATCACAAGTAGTCTGATATCAGTCGTTTCTACACAAATGATACCAAACTTTAAACTTAAATATCTCCTTAACGGAATAAGATTTTTCGAATGCTTTCTTCACCGTTCGGTTTCTTTTAAAGTCCTCTTTTAAATAAGATAAACTTGCTTGTCACATACTTGCAAATTTCCCCTTCTTACGAATCAATCGCGTAACTTTTAATATTACTAACCATTTTCCATGCCCCAAAAAATTATTGTGCTGATGTGTGCAATACACGTCTTTTTTTTAAATTAAAAATTAGAAAGATTACAAACGATCTAATATAGCAGCATTAATCTTTAAATTGATACAGACTACCCCCTTCCCCCATTAGAAAAGGTCAAATATAGGGGTTCGATATTGGGGACACAAACCTTTTTGGCATGAAGTCAAGGGGCCTTAGGGGCAAAGCCCCGGTGGGAGTCCTGTGGGCAAAGCACCAGGAAACCTCGCATTTTCCAGGTTTTAGATGCAAAAAAAACACAGAATGTGTGCACCATACACGTTTTTTTAAGTATGATTACAAAGGAGCGTATAATTTTGCAGTGATACAAACTAACCTCCCCACCCACCCTTCCCTTATCAAAAATGTCAAAAATAACCATTTTTGCTATTACTTGTGGTTTTCTATATAGACATTCGGATATTGAGGGAGACACGTGCCCCCATGCCTCCCCCATTCGTGACGGCGCCGCTGATTATGACAATGGAATTGAACGAAACGTATTTGCAGACTTTATGAGTAAAGAGTTTTCAGTTGGACTTTGCTAACAGGGCGCCTTTATTCTAAAGTCGACGGCTACTCTAGCCCTTTTGAAATGGCAGTGTTTGTACGTTTTGTATTATACAAATGACGCAATTCTGTTGATCAGGACGGGCCCCTGCCTGTTATTGTACTTTGTCTGCGTAACCCTAGTCTGAAACATAAGAAGTGCAGGATATTCAACTTCAAAGAAGAAAAAACCATTCAATCCAATTCCCTTCTTTATCATCTTGAAGATTGGATATAAGTGGGAAATCCTCTTTTACAAAATAAAGCGCAAATAATACCAAAATCATACAAGAAAAGGAACTAAACAAATGCCAAAAGACAAGTTATGCAACATCAAACCATTGATGTATATGGTCTGGTGATCATACAAGGGAGGTGCCCCTTCTATCATACAAAGGAAAAGAATGCATCCCTGAGCATACCATATCAACTGAATGAATTACTGACAGTAACTTGAGGAAAGTGTCTGTACCTTTGACGTAGGAACGGAAGGATTTTATTTCTTGTTATTAGACCTATGCACAGATGCAATAAAATCCAGCAAATGTTGATAAAACATATTGCAAACTTCGGTAAAGCCATTTAAAAATGACCTAAAAATTGACCATGTTCCATAATTTCTTCTTGGGTGGGTTTAAGTATCGAAAGTATTCAAATAAAATTGAAGAAAATGGAAATCGTGGTAAACGATTGAAACATTTTCCGAAAATACGACAAATATTTACCCAAACCGGAAGAAAATTGACCCAAAATGTAATAAAGTTCACAGACATTGACAAGAAATACAAAATATTTTCAGAAAATTGTTCGATAATGAAGAAAATGACTTCATAAATGGACAGATCAAAGAAGAAATTTCTCGAAAATCAAATAAACTGACATGAAATTGAATAAAAATAAGGGAGATTTCTCAGATCTTTAGATTTCCCGAAGTAAAGCAAGGTTTCCCATCACCAGTGGAATTTCTGCAATTTTCGCAATTTCACTAATTGCGTATTTAAGAGTAAAGAAGCCATATAATATGTTATGGATGTGGATGTTGCAGGAGTACCCCGACATACTGTCTTTATCAGCCAGAGGGAGAGGCAACACCCTACACCCCCGATATGGGTCCGAGATCGAGAGGAATTGGTGGTGGTGGTGTGGAGGGGGTGTGGTGGTAGTGGGGGTGAACTTAAAATGTCAGGGTGGGTGGTGGTGGGGGTAAGAAGGGGTGGTGGTGGGGGTAAGAAGGGGTGGTGGTGGGGGTAAGAAGGGGTGGTGGTGGGGTAACTAAAAATGTTCATTTGGGGCACCAAATGGCCCCTGATTGTGTCCAGGGGCGAAGACCTGGTAGGAATGCAGAGGGCAAAGCCCCCGCAAGTTATGCATATTTTTAATGCCCCAAAGTGATTTTGAATTAAATACAGAAGTTCGAAAATTAGATTATTGAAAGGATGATACTTTTATTTTCATAACTTTCAAATCAACTCAGATGAGTAGGTTATCATTCTGCCATTTCTGACAGTCTGAGCTGAGGGCCGAAAAAGACAATCTCTTGTAAATTAACAAAATTCAGGCAAACACCTGGATTCCAGGCTAAGGCGAAGTCTCGGTAGATTTCTTATTTTTAGGCGCAATAATAAAAGTCTTAAAGTTAAACACAGAAGTGCAATAATATAAAAAGATGGAAATTTGGAAAGGTCTTTTGGTTTTTACGCACCAAAGTGACCTATATCTGATCAGTATATTCGGGCGGAAAAGTTGTGGGGAGAGATGTACTAAGTCGGATCAGAGTAGATATCTCAGTCATGCCCAACCCAGCTAGATGTCCTCCCGACCGCCGACTCGGCATAAAGCTGACATCATCATATTGGACACTAAGTTGGACAGAAATGGGAAATGTCGGATGTACTATTTAAATCAGAGACATACATCAATAATGTTATCATCTACTGTTCAGCAGAACTCAATTGAAGGCAATTTAAGTCTTCATGATTGTAGCGAGACACTTTTCTCCATGCGTAGTAATAAATCCCCCGATACAGATGGATTACCTACAATGTCTATAAACTTTTTTTGTCCTGAAATTGGCCCCTTTGGTGGTTCTCTAAAATATGATTTTACTAATACTATTTTATATGATGAGCAGTCCAAAACAATCTAAAAATCCTAAATTTCTAAAGAATTGGGGTCCGATAACTCTGCTGTACACCGACAATAGAATTGGAGCAAAGTGTCTGGCTACGCGTCTTAAATGTGTTTTAAATAATATAATAAGTAATAAACAAAAAGGTTTAAAGGTCGCTATGGTGAAAATGTTAGAGTAAATTTGGATCTTATTTCATATTGCAAAAGTAAAAATACAAATGGTCATTGATTTTTTTAGATTATGAAAAGGCATTCGATCCCTTGATTAGGATTTTATTATTCGTACTTTGTCATATTTTAATTTTGGTCCTGACATTACACAACGGGTGAAAACCTTGTATAGCAATCTGGGTATATTTCTCAGTTTTTCCGTGTTTCAAGGGGAGTGCGACAAGGTTGTCCGCTCAGCCCGTATTAGTTTGTTCTGACTTATTTGCGTCTATTGTTAAGAACAATCATAACATTAGAGGTATAAGTGTAAACAGTTCAAGTATGAAATGAAAATTCGCAATATGCGGACGATACGGTTCTAATTAGTGATGGCTCAATTCAATCTCTAAGTGAAATTAATATTGTAATCTCCACGTGTTCGTGTGCCTCAGGTTTAAATATTAATGTTGATAAATGCTTTCTTTTCCGACTTGGTCACACTCAAAATAGTATACCAGATTATTTTTCAAATTTAGGTTACAAAGTCACTTTCAGCCCTATTCGTCATCTGGGTATCTCTTTTACAAATCACGAGGATGATTATTTTAATTTGAAGTATTTACCAAAATTGTCCAGACTTAAGATTCTACCTCACGTCTGGCCTTCTCGAGACCTAAGTCTAATGGGCAAAATGACATTAATCACACGTTTTGCGATTTCAAAATGTGTTTATATTCTTACCGTTTTGCCGGTCCGGCAGCATGCCTATTAATAGGAACATTTATAACACACGAGAATATTGAAGTTATGCAGCCATATTGTTCAGATGTTGCGATAAAATGTCATACTTTCTAATCTATGTACTTGAAGTATTAAGAAGCATGGTATTGATAAACATTTGAATTTTAAGAATGGCCGTTTCGCGCCAAAAGCTTAGCTCTATTGTCTATTTTATCTATTATTTGTAAAACGGCGTGCTGAACATATCAAATGGGAGTGGAAAAGTTGTAGCCATGACAGTAATGAAGGTATTTTCATAAATTTCAAGTTTCCCTTAGCAAAGATATTTTTCCCAGAGGTATTTCAAATTTGAAAAATGTAACATTGCATAAGGCCTTCACGTTAGGATAGCAAAGGATCATGGGAAATATCACAAAATGGCGGCTTCCATGTAGCAAAATGTTTCGGTTAATAGGAACATTTATGCTCCCATTAATAGGCATGCTACCGGACTGTTTGCCTAACCCTCCTGCTAATTTTATTTGTGAACTCAACTCGATTCTTTATAAGTTTATTTGGAACGACAAACCGAATAAAATTAAACGCTCTGTTTTAAATAAGGATAAATGTAATGGTGGATTCCTTATGGTCAGATGGTTGATATTGTCAACTTTATTAAAAGTTTTAAGTCCTCTTGGGTAAAACTTTATTGTATCTTCGGGGTTAGATTTATATTTAGGTGCAATCTTAACAAAACGACTTTCTTTTTGCTATATCCAATAATTTGTTTAAAGAAATGTGTGAGTTTTGGGCTGATTATAATTTCTGTGAACTGTTATGGTAATCAAATAATTCTTCACAACCACTTCGTTACAATTGACAACCGTCATTTCTTCAATGTGAATTTGTTAATGCTATATATGTAAAGAATTTGTTTTCTTTTTTGGTGGAGGAGGAGGGGGCGTCTGTGCTTTGAGCATATTCAGTCTATTTCACAAAATCTAAAGAGCTCGGACGTCATAGCAGAAAAATATATATTTGTCATTAACAATGTAAAGACAGTTTTTTTTTCTCAGATGAAAATATATGTACTACCTTTGTTCCAGGGGCTAACACTTAGGAAGGATTTTTTTCTGTGTATGTACCACGAGGTCTGGCTACCCCCCCCCTACTTCCCCCTCCCTTTCCCCCTATAGGTATTAATCTCTAAATATATGCATTGTTTTGTTCTCATACATTTTTTAAGGAACTCTTTGGAAAATAATAACATTTTATACTTAGAATGATAACTGGAATTAGGCCTATCATAGTAAAAATTTACAGGTACAATAAAAATATATATATCGTCCCTCTTTTCGCGTAGTAACGAATGTCATTCGTGTAGTGACGAATGTCAAATTAAAATCATTAATTCCGCAGCTGACGAATGTTCGGGAAATTTTTTAACTTGATAAGATAAGAATTAAAAAACGTATTATATAGCTTTATATATCATTGAAATGAGAAAATGCTAAATCTGTTGACAATTGTACATACATTAAAAATATTTTAAGCAAAATCTGATTTCATAAAGCTACAAAAACATTCGCCGTCAGTATGCGGAAATAATAATTCAGTATTTCGCGCCAGTTTTTGTTTACCCTAAATAAGACATTCAGCAATATGGGACGATATATGCAGGCACGTTAGTAAACTATTTTGACTGGGTGTAAAATATAATATTTACTGAATAATCAATACGTAATAGAAACATGTCGTGACAGCACTAAGAAATAGCACTAGTAAAACACTTTAAAATCTAGTAAATGTAAAATATCACGACAATTTTGAAGACCAATTTTTGATTCTTGTCGGTAAAATTTAAAATTAGCCAGTAAATCTGGAATCAGGTCAGTGAAACTTAAGGCTTAGAATACCAAACAAGACAGTTTGAAGCTGATTTTGATTATAAATTGAAAAGAACCCCCAAAACTTCCCAGTTACAAGCGGAAAATGGCACTGGTAAATTCATTTACTCTTAAACATTGCTGTTAATCGGAAAATCACCCACAATTTTCGGGAAATGTTGCTAAATAATTTTACCAAATCAATACAGAGCAGCAAAGATAGGTACTCGTTTTGGGATGATTTCTTTGTAAAAAAATGATGAACAGATGTAGTAGAAAATAACTTACTTGCTTTAAAATCAATGAAAAATCTTGCTAAATAAGAGATTGGCTGAAAAATGACAATTTCTATTGGCTTTTGAAGTTTCAAATATTGATATTTAATGAATGAATACACAATTACAATTCGTAGGCCAACGATAGCAAATGCAATCCTTGTAATGCAAATTCACTTTAAGTTTAAAGATTTTCCGATTTTAACTCCCAACAAGGGAGAAAGCGAATAACCGGGAAGGAGAAAGCTTCTAAGGTGGTAGTTAACCGCGGGAATTTTATTTTAGTGTGGCAAATGGGAAATGTTGCCAAACTTTTCCCATAGTTTAACGAAATTTCCCTACAATATTATCACTTTTAGTCCAAAAAATCCTCTAAAGTGGCAGCTCCCCTTGCGAGTTTTCCTCATAAATAGGCTTTCTTTTTTTATGTGTGGCAGTTTACCCCTAAATGATTTTATCATTTTGGGTAAGTTTTCAAATTTACCATTTTTTTCCAGCTGTTTGTTAAAAATTTATAAATAATACCTCCCAAACTGGAAGAAAGCATGCAACCGACAAACAAATAAATTTCCTACTTCTCTGGGAAATTCCTTTCACTTTTTGTCAATTTTCTTTCGACTTCGTGAAATTTTCTTTCAACTATTTTGTGTGAAAATTTCCTTAACTTTTGGACGTTTGTTGTACACTGTCAAATTTTTCCAAACTTTCCGATAATCTGAACAAATTTTCCTTCAGTTTAACGAAGTTTTTTTAATTTTTCGTCCAAAAACGGGAAGACAGCTTGCAACCAAAAAAGTGAAATCATCTCAGGAAGGCACTTTTTTTCATATTATTATTAGTCAGCGATTCATATAGCACCTTTTGCCACGGCCTCAAAGCGCTGGATGCAATTAGCCACCTAATAAGTTTCCTTGCAGCCAGACAAATCCACGCACAGGAACTTGGACTTGACTGGCGATAAGATGGGATAAGACAGGATACTGATGCGATAAGACGGGAAGTGGATCAACACCGCGTGTTCACGCTTCTCTTCTCGAATAGTGTTCAGAGGACCAGGCAGCGTGTGACTGTCCTACCACCGCGTGCGATGGCTTAATGTTTCCCCCGAAAGACGGCGAGCACCATTCAACCATTGCCACTTCTCTCAACAACTCAATGGGATATGTTAATTTGAAGTCGTCAGTAAATCTTATATTTTACACCCCAGCTAAAATATCAACGCGCCTGAACTTCACTTTCTCTCTGAATAATACAAGCTTGCTCTGGTGTCCGTCTCAAGCTCGGCCTGACAATTAACATATATCTAATTACCATATATCTAAATCCAACGTGATTGGTGCAAAAAAAGGCCCGTACTTTCCAACAAATAGAAAGCGATGAGAGAAAACATTTCGCGTCCGCTTATGTATTCCTATATTTTAATTCTGACGTAATCTAAGCACTTCCAAGACATGTGGACTGTACTATTGTGTGCAGAGGGTTTCCTGTTGTTTGTGTATTGTAAACATGCTGTGAAGCCTTAGCAAATGAGGATTTTCCAATGTCGGATTTTGCTTGATTTTCTTCCATTTTTAAGTTTTTTGTATAATTTGCTACACTGAGATATATTTCTTATTATATGATTGCATTCATCAAAAATTAAAATATTATTTGGCTAAAATATTATCAACAACAATCAGGAATGAAGAAGTGCAAGGGTGAGGAATAACGACAACATTAGGTTGCATGATTATGATACCAAACATTAAGAACTATGCTATTTATTAAACTTTTTGTATGAATGAATATCTGGTTTATTATATCCTTGAATATATTTGTAAGACTTCGTTCTTAAAACCAACCCGCATAATAATGGTACAATCCAAGTCTCCCAAGTTTATCTATAGTTTTTCGTAACATATCACAGCTAGTTCAGCGAATTTTTTATTTATGCGCGCGTTTAAAGGTAAAACATTCTTATATGTTATGAAATCATCATAGCATCAAGCATATACCTTCAATTTTGCTCTCATTTTCACTCATAATTTTGTACAGCTTGTAAAACAGGTGAATGCAGATTTTTGCCTGTTGCGTTGTTAAGCGGACCTAAGCCTCCTCATCAAGTAGCTCGATTTTTGCCTGTTGCGTTGTTAAGCGGGCCCAAGCCTCCTCACCAAGTAAGCTCGATTTTTGCCTGTTGCGTTGTTAAGCGGGCCTAAGCCTCCTCACCAAGCTGCTCTAAATTCGTCGAATCAAAGCCAAATCTAGCTCCATTCATAGCTAATAAGTATGAACTTCAACCCCCACCTTAAAAGGATTTATATCATTTGTTGATTGTATGTAAAGTCTGAATTGAATGAAAGTTTTGTGTGTTTGAATCTTATGGATTTTCAATAGGAAGTGTGAATCGCGAACGTTTAAACTTTTAAACATTTACATGTGAAATCGTCACAGCCCTATTGTCAATCACAACAAAAATCTGGACTTATGGCACACCAGGCAAACGAGAATCGTACCAGAGGTAAGTGACAATATTTGCCCCAGAGGACTTCTTGATTTGAATGTTTTGATGGGGGAGGAAATACCAAATATATCAATTGTTGACTACATGACTTTCAATCTTGTATAAAACGCTAAGAGCCTTGTTAGGAATAGACCAATTTCATAATACAAAACAGCCATCTTCCATGTTAAAGCGTACTGCGATGAATGTTTCCAGATTTCAAACAATATTTACACATTCCTCACTAAAATATATATTAATTTTTCCACAAAGTTTTCAGAATTTATACCTATATCCATGTTTTCCTCTTTTTTGTGGCTAGCCTCAAGGAGATAATGAAAAACTGACCCTTTGTACCTGGATGAAGTACTTCAAGGCTTCCTCTGTTGGCTTGGACCCTTACATCCCTGCTCCCTCCTCATGGTGATGGGGTGGCAGGGGCAGTATTTTAGTGGTCAGTAATGTTTGACTTCTGCAAAAATTATTTTGTAAAATATGAGAAGCTATAAAAGATAGGCCTATAGGTACAGTACTTACTGCATGGGAAAAGTTGTAAAAAGCAACACACAAACTTAAAAGAAAGTACACACTTTAAAACGGCAGTTAAAGGTGTTTTTTCTTATTAAATCTTATGAAATCTCTGTGTGATAATGTATGTACTGTACAGTATGAATTTTAAGACTTTTCGCCATACCTTAATGTTGCAAATTGATCAAACACCTTGGAATGTTGGTTCAATGTAACACAGAAACACAGACTGTTACGTATAATCATACTGGGTCATTCTACAGTTTGCAAAAATGATTTTCCAACAGCTCAATTTACTTGCTAAGTATTTAATTATGTGTGTATTTCCTGATTATATTGGTCCTATTTTAAAATTTGTATTTCAGCATGGTATGGATATAAATATATGTTTGGGATATTTATTTAAGATTTTAATATTTCGTCTTATTGAAAGGTTAGCTTGGATTCAGCATTTGCATGCCCCTCACCCCCTCCCCTTTCGTCCTTGCAAAACAGTCAAGCTACGCCACTGCACTGTTCCACAAACATTATATAAATCCCTTCTATTATACTCAGAAACTATTACTGAATGCACATGTCCACTGAATTGAAATTGCATACTTTCATCTTACATCAACCAGGACTGGAAAAACAAAAAAAGTCACTCGCCAAACTTGGTAGAGAGTACCACATTATATTACAGTTCTACCGGCCACAATTATTTTTGTATGCCGAGCAAGTAGACGAGTGATTCTTCCAACCCTTACAGCAACCCATATTTGGTATTACAGTGCAAATGAGTTTTTAATTTAGTTGGAGACCAGTCTGTAATAAGTATGCAAAAAGCAGTGTTGAATACAAGTTTTTAAAACTATCAAGTTCAAGAAATGTAAAGCAATTATAGCAAGAATTAATGCATGTACATACTTTCAGCAATTCACCTCCTTTTTGAACTTGGGTCGTGACCCAGTAGGTGTACTCATGTCCTTGATACTTTCTTTATAAAGAAGAATGAAGGTTTCCTAGACCTGCCGATCACATTTTCTGATACAAAGAAAATTGAGAAGAATACTGTATAGATATATGGTGCAGTAACAAGAAGGTTAAACTTCATACTTTAAAACAACTCAAACATTTCGAATATAGGGTGATACAATGTGGCCCATACCATTGCTCTGCCAGTAGGCCTACTGGTATTTTTATGTCTGTCCGTTTCTGTTTGCTGAGTTTCTGCTGACTAGTAATAAGTGAAATAAAATGTCACTCTTAAAGAATTAAGAAGCTATTAAATTTGAAATCAGTTTTGTATGTAATTAATCAATTTGCATTTTGATATTTCGATAATATTGATACTTTTCTGGCAATATATCGATATTGCATAATGCTCAATATCGTTTAAGCTTAAGCGGAAGTACGTCGTTTGCAATTCCTGCTCCCCCATTCAGCTGTTAAGAGAAGTGGCAATGGTTGAATTACACTCGCTGTCCTACGGAGGGGACGTTAAGCCGTCAGTCCTGATGGTTGGATAGTCTCACCCTACTTCTGCAAATGCCAGTCTGCAGTCTGCAATCTTCAAATTAGTAAGACCGCCATAGAATTAAATCCTTGATGCAGATTACAAAGTCAATAAAGTATGAGAGGCATTATGAGTTTTAAGTGCATTTTTTCAGGTTTGGATTTTTTTCACTTCAACAAGTAGACAATCATACATGATCTGCTGACGTCATTATCATGAGATTTAAGAATTTTATAGGATAACAAAAAACAGTCATCTGGATTTACAACAACAACATAGTTGCTTACAAACTTTCAAATATCATATTAAAATCGGGTTTACAACGGGGATCTACACGGGCATATTTGTGAATTATTGCCCAGCCTATTATGCTCAGATTTTCAAAAGATATAATACAGTAATGTTTTACTGTATTATACTTATGCTTTACATTTCTTGAACTTGATAGTTTCAAAAACTTTTATATTGGAAAGTACATTCAACACTCCTTTTGACGATTTTGAAATCGTTATTAATTTTCTCATCACCCACATATGTGGGGATGATCACTTTGCTGTATAGGCACGTTACTGCCTATGCCTCATACACTACATGACCGCGCCACCACCCGCCTCCCCTTGATGTTAGGGGGCTGGTAGGACTCACCCAGGGGTCTCATATGATGACCGACCACATATTAGGGGTTAGGGTCATTAGTTTTGGAAATGGGACACATTTTGGTGATTTTTGCGTCTGTCCGTGTGTGTGTGTATGTGCGCGCGCGAGAGTATGCGTATGCAACAATTAATTTTGTGTCGCTTATAACTAAACAACTGTAATACACACATGAAACAAAATTGGTGGACGGGTATCCCTTGCAGGGAACGTTTGCCTCCTAGGTTTCGGGGTACAAGAGACAAAGTTTAACGCAAAAGGTCACAGATCAGATGAAACAAGTTCTTGGTGATGACTGTATCATTTGAAGGAATTACTTGGTATCTAAACCAATTGAATAGGTGGGTAGGGTTTAACCTTTTAGCAAAAAATAATAATAATTTGAGGTCAAAGGTCAAAAAAGTCTTTTTATGCAAAATTTTGCGCCATTTTAAACTCAAAAAGTACAAAACCATTACCATCCGAGCTAAATGAACCTTATTTTGTTATCAACGCACGTATTGCGTCTGATGTCGTCTTATTCCAATGATGAAGAGCGGATACTGCCCTCTCCGGCGCAAACACTTGGTGGCACACTTTGGGTGGAGATAGTCAAGTTGGGGAACATTTAGCAATTGATAATATGGCACCATAATCTTTCCATGTAATGACCCTCCTCTGGATTATCATGATCCTTCAGAAATGATATGACCTTTTGGTAAAAAAATTTCGGGTGTTTTCTTATATTTTCCCTTGTAGCTGAAAAGCAACCTCTATAACAAATCCGCACAGAAACTGGCGGTGGTTTCCCAAAAATCTCTTGATAAAATCCACCTAGGGTGAGATTTGTTCGGCGCATTTTACCATCGCGAATTATTTGTGCCCATTTGCCGTTTCTGGAGTAATGAATTCTGCCCCATTCGTTGTACGGTCCGCTAACTTTGCAAAATTTGCTCTCCTTTGCCTTGACCACATAGTCCATTGTCTTCCGGAAGCAACGCTTATTCAAAGTCTGGTCATGACCTTGAAGGAAGACGGTAATATTTGCCAGGTTGTCGTAATTCGCTATGATATGGTAGAGGTAGGTGTGAGCTTCTCTACCTACATTGGGAAGTTTTTTCCACTTGTAGACGTCAAATGGTGGTCGCTCACCTGTACCTTTGTGATACACATAGCTGTACTGAGCAAAGGGTTTCATCCAATCCAGCGCCTCCATGTAGTGAGAAATTACAAACTCGTAATCCATACTTCGTTGAAGGACTCGGCCCATGTTTTTCCTAGAATTGACAAAGTGTGGGTTTGCGTAGGTCTCCTCGGGAAATCCCCTGACGATTCTGTCGACAACCTCGACCCCCTGCATAAAGGAATGGTCTTGATTTGAGACTTCGTACCGCCAGCCTCCAAATCGTCCTCGGGAGTAGACGTCTTTTGACTCCAGCCAAGGTTGTATGGTGTCGAGTATGCTGTCTCTTGTCAGAGAAGGAACTGGATAACCATGGTCCAGCCGGCGGTGGTACTTGGAAACGACCATATCTCCCGAAATGAATCCATATTCAATCAAAGCATTGACAGTTGCTGTCACCAAATTGCTAGGTTTCCAGTACTTTGGATTTGAATTATTTTTAGGTTCTGCCGCCTCGCACATGAGCGACCAAAATGCTCCTGGTTTTGGGACATGATCGTTTGAATAATTAGAGAACACAGTGACACGGTAAAATGGAGAATCTGAATCTGGAAAATACATCCAGGACTTGTCAGATAGTGTCATAGGAGGCTGGCCAGTCAGCCCAATTCCAACTACGTGAGTATGAGAATAAACTAGTTGAGACGCTAACATTTGTTTGTGCCTTAAAGTCTTGTCTTTACATCTCAGCATATTAACAAAATTGTCTAACGGTATCGTTGATATCAAAGTGTCGTAATTCAGTGACGTGCCATTATCCAAGAGTACTGTCTTGGAGTCCAAATCAACATTAGTCACCCTCGTCTGGAATAAAAACCAATAACGTGGAATCAGCTGAGCTACCCCTCTCCAAATGTTACCAGTGCCATTGAAACTTGGAAATCTGAAGAATCTATTAGGTCCCCACGCTGAGTCTTTGACACTGGTATCCTGGTTAAATGCAGAAATTTTGGCTTTAATCTTTTTCACGTCTGGTATGGCCACCCTCTCCCCAACCCAAATAGAATTCATTTCAGTAGAATTGATAGTCCAAACTTTTTTATTGTATTTCCTCATGAACACATCACAGAGACCAATCCCAAAGTTTTTTACCAGCCACTCGTCAAAGTTGGTGGGCTTCACGGTGATTGGATAACGGGTGATCTCCTCAAGACCCGATAAACTTTTCTCCTGGTCTATCTTATCCATGACCTCAATGTTATTCTGAACAGGGTAAGGAATGAATCTTCTTTTACCGTCAGATCCCTTCATGAAGGCGAAGGCTGCCCTGACGCGTCGATTCCAATCCGGAACGGCTCGGTCAAGGGTCCTGTCGAAGTACACATAGTGAGAGAAGACTACATGACCTCCCATGTCCCAAAGAAACCCCTGGTCATCTCTCTCTGATGAGGCCAGACCTCCTGGGTGGTTTTCCTGCTCCAAGATGGTCACCCTTGTTTTGTTGTTGTTAAATTCTTGTTGCAGCTCGTAGAGTCGTTGGGCGGCTCCTAGGGCAGTCGGCCCAGATCCGATGATGACAATGTGGTCGTTTCTACCGATAGAGGTTTGTTTATTACGATCTACAAGCCTCGGCCTTGCCCGTGGGTGCGATTCCTCTGTCGAAAGATAACGGATACAGATCATTGCATGACTCATTTTTATCCAACTGTTGCACGTGGTCTACGTTTAAATCCTAATCAAATTTTGGCTGATGGAGTTTTGGAGATCATAGCTGTAAATTTAAGCACCAATTTGTTAAACCTAGGCAAAAATCCTGGTCGCCCAGCGCATCCGAGACCAAAATTTTCACTAGCAGTCCCGTAGCATGCCTATTAATGGGAACATAAATGTTCCTAAAATAGGAAGATCTTGCTACATGGAAGCCGCCATTTTGTGATTTTTCCTATAATCTTTATGCAATGAGCTTTATGCAATGTTACAGTACATTTTTCAAATTTGAAATATGTCTAGGGAAAATATCTTTGCTAGGGGAACTTTTAAAAATACCTTCATTACTGTCATGGCTACAACTTTTTCACTCCCGTTTGATATGTTCACCACACCCTTTTCTACATATTAGATTAAGTATAAAATAGAGCTAGGTTTTTATGAGAGAAACGGTCATTTTGAAAATTCAAATGTTTTTTGATGAAATGATTTTTCATATTTTAATTATATAAATTGGAAACTATGACATTTTATCGCAAAATCTAAACAATATGGCTGCATGATTTCAATATTCTTGTATGTTATAAATGTTCCTATTAATAGGCATGCTTCAGGACTGTTCATTGTTGATTGATTTCAAGTTTTATACTAACTGGCAACGCATGTCATGAAATATGCTGAATAACATATATTTATTAGCCGTGCCCGCCATGCATATCAATAAATTGAACTTGACAATATTACAAGTATGATGCAAAGCATGCATATGGTTGCACATTTATTACTCTTTGAAGAATTGTACATAATGCCCCACCTACATAACATCGCTACCAACACTATAGGATACATAGTAGTATACGGACCTTAACTCATCTGTGTACACCATGTGTGCGATGTGTTTACAAGTTTTTTGGAGCATTTTCACATTAGGGCATGCATATTAGTGATATAACCTGTTGTCAACATAAGCATGTACACAATAACTGACAAATAGCATGCAATTAAGTATGATGCAAACAGACATATGGTTGCTATAAATTTCTCACTTTTTCAATATTTTCTTTATATTAAGCCATCCCTTTCCCCACTTAGTAATATGCATGATATCATCACCAAAAACAGTAGGGCACACAAATGGATAATGGGCTACTGTACCACATATATACTCTATCTAATGTACTGTCCTGCGGTTATTGTGCTTACAAGCTCGTTTCAGCAAAACCATATTTAGCCCCACCCATTATGTATATTAATGATATTCAACTGTTTTATATCATGATATGTATACACTAGCTAAAACATAAATATACCAAATATAAGGCAAAATACGTATAGTTGTTAAAATATGACCATTTCAAGATTGTTACATTAAACTCCGTCTACTCTTTAATATGCATGACATCACCAAGAAAACAATTTGGCACATATGCAGACGAAGGGCTATCTGTGTACAACATATAAGTTAAATGCAGCTTATCATTCTTGAGATAATGTGATTACAAGCTCTATTCAGCAAAATCCTGCTAAATCCCGCAATTTACATATTGATGAATTTTAACGTTTTTAAACCATGAACACATACATACTTGCTAACATCATAACTATGTTAAATATGAAACAAAACGGACAAGCGATTGTTGAAATACGAGCATTTCTAAGTTTTTACATTAAGCCCGCCCATTCATAAATATGCACGACATCATCACCAAAATAAGTAGGACATATCTGCGCACCATGACTACCTGTGCAACACATATGATATATAAATTATTCAATATACTGTTCTTGAGATATCGTGTTTACAATTTAGGCGTAACATCTACACACATGCATACATGCATACATGCATACATACATACACACACATACATACACACATACATACATACATACATACATGCATACATACAGACATACATACATACATACATACACATACATACACACATACATACGCCTATTTTCTACCTTATCCTAGTGGAGACATGTTATGCGTTTGGTAATATCCTTACTAGGCAAGCCTTCTGGAGACACTATACACATATTGGTAGGGTCTATTAGTCAGACCCTATCCTTATGCAAAAAATGTATAGGTACATAAAATTGAAAATTGCTTGTTGAGTCTACTGTGTCACCACACAGTTAGGACCATTGGTATACACTGTGGAGAGGGGAATGGGAAGGGGGCGGTTCAATTTCACAATATAGCAACTGCTCAATATACATTAAAAATTAATGTTGTGAATTGTAAGCTTGGTTGTTTTTACTGAAATCCCTCACAATTGTACTTTGTGGGGCTTCCTATAAGCTTAAATGAAAAGAAAATGAAGAATAAAAAACTCACCAGATATATGCCATTGCACTTGCACTACCCTACATGAACAACTGCTGTGCAATATGTACCTGTACATGCTATTTTTCTATCCTTGTGGATACTTAATACACAAATGGGGGCGTACTTCAAGTTCACAACATTTTAGAAATCTGAAATTTGACACACTTATACACCGTTAGGTCTCCACAGGATACACCTTTTGGAGACATCTTAAATGATATATATAAGTCTTAACAATCCATGTTTTCTTTGTGGAAACCTGAAATGGGTCTCCACAGGGAGGTGCGTCTCCTCTAGGATATTATGATTACTGGTGTATGCCTCCACAAGGTAGTAAATTTGCGAGCATACATACATACATACACACACACACACATATATAGAGCTTGGAATTAAGTACGCACACTTCTTAGAATCGAGGATGTGTTATGGATCCCTGTTCCAAACCATATTTTGATTTTCCCTTAAAATCTGGACTATTACATTTTTTATCATAAAATAAGTCAATGATTCATTTTTTTCTTCATTAGACGTACCCCCTTCCCTGCACGCACACACGCACTGTAAGGTGATGTTTGAAAAATTAGGAATATTCTTTAATCCAGTGGGTTTTCTCCCCTCATAAATTATGCTCCCCGATCAAGTTATGCCCGCCCAATTCATAAATGAAGCTTGAGAGCATATGCAAAGTTTATTACGTCATTAAGCCATTTTTGATGAGGATGAAATGCCCCTCTCCTCTCCAATACAAAATAGGACTATTTCATTCATGATGGATAAGAAAAGAAAAACATTCTTCCACGGTCGCTTGATGCAAAATTACTTCAATTATATCCCTATAATATTCAACATTTTTCTGTTTGGAGAGGAAAGAGCACCTGTTTGGAGAGGAAGGGGCACCTGTTTGGAGAGGAAGGGGCACCTGTATGGGGAAGAAGGGGCACATGTATGGGGAGGAAGGGGGCACCTGTTTGGAGAGGAAGATTCCTGTTTGGAGACGAAGGGAACCTGTTTGGGGAAGAAAGGGCACCTGTATGGGAAGGAAGGGGGCACCTGTTTGGAGAGGAAGGACACCTGTATGGGGAGGAAGGGGGCACCTGTTTGGAGAGGAAGATTCCTGTTTGGAGAGGAAGATTCCTGTTTGGAGACGAAGGGGCACCTGTTTGGGGAAGAAAGGGCACCTGTATGGGGAGGAAGGGGGCACCTGTTTGGAGACGAAGGGCACCTATTTGGAGAGGAAGGGCACCTGTTTGGAGAGGAAGGGCACCTGTTTGGAAAAGAAGGGCATCTGTTTGCAGTGGAAGGGGCAATAAAACATGCTGACTCGATCCCCATATCTTTAGATGTTAATCATAATGTAAGGAGTCACATTTAATAAGAATCCATAAAACAACGCCATCATCCCAAGTTCACTAAAAAAGCTTCTAGAAAATAAGGCATCGAAACCACGCAACCTTATAGTTTCTCGTTACTTCAGGAACTCCTTATGCTGTTTTCTCAAAAATGTGACAAAACGTCGTTAAAATTGCTACAGATTATGTTTTTTAGACACTAGCTTGGATGAGAGTGACTGAATGAAAATTACTCTTCTAAAACCTAATGTTGCATCTCCCTTTGACTGTGAAAATAAGCAAAATTAAGCCAACATTTTAACGGGGTAAATATCAGTGTACAAGTCTTACCGTAATCGATGATGTTAGACGTTGGTTGTCGCTGCTGGTATACAAGAAACAGGGTTATGACCACAGTGGTAAACGATACTACTCTCAACCAACGTCGATATACTGTCATAGCGGCGGGTGATCTTTTACTTGTTTTGCTGTTAAAGTATACTACAGTAGATTTTGCTCGATGTTTTAAAGAGAAGTTGGATTTTATAGGTTACTGACGCTTCGTGCATTCAATATTATGTAAGAGTAAAAATAAATGGAGTACTACTGCCCGTACACAATGGATGACCTTTAAAATGTTGTTGTCTAGTGGATGTGGTGAAAATTTGGTCACTTTCTGAAAATTAATATCGTGAGGTAGGAGAGGGGAACACTGGCGGTGTCAATGAAATGATAAAATGTCCATTGAAAGTGTAGGGATTGAAGAAGCAACAGAAACAAAATGTGGAATAATTTACAATAGAAAAGTAGCTTCATGAAAAACATCACATTTTCACTAAGTGTATCGACGAGTTTTGTCCAAGATTGTCTGAAAAAATCACATAATATTCTTGAAGAAAATTTGCGCTTATTTTGTAAAAAGAAAAAATACAAATCGAAAAGTTATGCTCAAAATCTGTCAATTAGTCCATTTCGCGTCAAATTGGTTAGGCAGTGTTATTTAAAAACGGACATGTGTGTGAGAGGGGGGGGGGAGGGGGAGGAGGAAATTAACATTGAAGTATAGGATAGGGAACCAGGAAGCGCCTTGAAGAATATGACAATGTCCAAAAAATTACATCAAGCTACTAGAATTGCGTTTAGCCTGATCGCAGAAAGAACAGTCCGTGCGGTAGAGGCATGGGCCGGCGAAGTTCAGGGCGTAGCCCGTGGTGAGATTTCCAAGCATTTGTGCTTTCTAATATGGAATAATATATAGAAAAGTATGTTCATGAAGAGCATCGCATTTTATGCCTAAAATCTGTCATTTCTTCAAATTGGTCAATTTTGCGTCAAAATGGTCAGACAGTGTTAATCACAAAAGAAGAGGGAAGGGGGAGGGGAGGGGGGATTGGAAAAAAATCTTGGAATGAAAAAGGACAAGTTGAAGCCGCAGTCACTTCGTAAGAATGTATTATTTCATGGCATTTCTGAAGAGCAGAAAGAAATTTGGGAAGGAACTGAGAATTAGGTCAAAGTATTAATTAAAGATGCACAGCACCAAAATAGCTGTTTCTGGTACCTGAAACATTAATTGATGTTTACTTGAAGTTTCTGGTAAACGGTTACATCTTGAAAACCAAGTTTACGAAGTTTCGTGTTTATGATGCGTATCGGTAATCGGAGAGATTGTAAACATGGTAAGTAGTTTCACGATGCGTTTACGATATGCTAAGAAATATCCGTTACATTTCCGTTGGCAGAAACATCGTAAACATCTTCTCTTGAGTATACACCATATTTACAGGATAACGTAAATTTCAAACATGGTCAGCATATTTAAGCGGAATTTCAGCAAGCGTATATTCTGGAAACATGCAAAAAACATTTAAGCTGCGTTTCATTGTAACTTATATTTCATGGTATGAACATTTTCGTGAAATATTTGATAACGGAAAGTTCATAAGCTCCATGTGTAAATTTACTATACGTTTACGAACTAACTTATATTTCATGAACATGATATGAACATTTGCGTGAAATTTCCGATGACAGAAAGTTCATAAGCTCCATGTGTAGATTTACTATACGTTTACGAACTAACTTGTATTTCATAAACATTGTACGAACATTTCCGTAAAATATCCGATAACGGAAAGGTTTATAAACTCCATTTGTAGATTTACTATACGTTTACGAGCTAACTTGTATTTCATAAACATGGTACGAACATTTCCGTAAAGTACCCGATAACGGAAAGTTCATAAATTCCATTTGCAGATTTACTATAGGTTTACGAACTAACTTAAACTAACTAAACATGTATTCAACGTTTCCGTTAATATCCGGCAACGGATAATTTGTAAACTCGGTTTGTATATTTCTTACGTGTTTAAGATAAAACTTAAATTTCATAAACATTGTTTCAGTGTTTCTGTGAAAGATACAACGGATAACTTGTAAATTCTGTTTGTATATTTCCTACGCGTTTAAGAAATGACATAAATTTCATAAACATGGTACAGCGTTTCCATGCATAAAAAGATAATGTGCACAAAAACACTTTATCTCCCACATAATTTTTGTCTTCATTTCTTCATTAATGCGTTGTATGTCAAAAAGCCTACAATTTAAAAAAATCAAAATGTCATCAAGGGACGAAAGAGATCACCAACTTGAATTATGATATATTTAAAAAAATTATGCCGTAATTGCTGGATGAAAATATTTGTTTACACAGGTTTTAAAGCACTAGACTGAAAAGTGAGGGCGCTCGTTTTTGCGAATTTCACAGATATATTATCCACAACAGATAAACAACGATAAATGTCATGCTTTCAGAGCGCACAGACGACGTGGGGGCAAAGGTCATTTGAATATTCATATCAACCAGAAAATTACTATATACTGTTGCGTGCTAGATAAGCATTCGATGTTTTTGCCCCCAAATGTTTTTCTTATTTAAATAAAGTACGCCATCACATTACATTCCAGTGTCTCTTTAAGTTGTTAAGTTGTCCAAAATTGTCCCTACCTGTTCCCAGACATTCGCTGTTCCCGCAACATCAGAATTAATATGCGATTTTTCAAATGTTGTTTGATCATTATCAAAACACAATGGATTAACATAAGAAAGTAAGTCCGTTATCTGCTCATGTAACACTAATATATGTCCAAGTTCCAAATCGCATATTACACCTACAAATTCATATGCTGTAAATTAGTGGCAAAATGTTCATTAATTTTGATGCCTATTTTTTACTATAACTTAAACAGTTTAACCGGTAGCGGCGCCACAGGGGGTACGAAGACCCCCCCCCCCCCTCCCGCGAAATTGTTTTCCCCAAGAAAATTGTGTAAAGTGACATATATTTGTTCTGATTTATCTGTTCATAATCTTGCACCCCCACCCACCAGGCCTCCATGAGACAAAAGTGCCCTCTCTTGTCCGCAGCATCAAAAACCTGGCGCACCACTCAGTTAAGCTATGATGTCACCTCTCATATAAGTTAAAAGCTTTCAGAAAATCCATGATATATATAACTGATATGTCCACCAGCTATATGATGTTTTTCTAACTTAATTGCTTTATGTTTATAAAAGCCGTGAACACTAACATTTCTGGGAAATCGAAAGAGCTTTCGTGTTCCCCCACCTTCATCACAACAAGGACCTCTAAACGAGCCCAAGGACTGCCCTTACATTCCGTGCGATTCGCGCTCTGCGCTCATTTTGTCGCATACCTTGTCATGGTGTCAGCAAAATTAACATCAATTCCCCATTCATACCTTTAAGATAGATATTCCCTTGTCTTTTTTTAGTGACAAATCATCACTATTTGTCCATAATTCAATGTGATATATGATTAATATCTGAACATGATCCCCCTCACTAGTCGCACCCCTGTCTGATGAAAAAGGAGGGACTGCCCATTGCTCCTTTCCCAGTGAGGAGTAAATTTGAAAATAAATTGAATTAATAATAATAATGATAATAATGATAATAATAATAACAATAATAATGATAAAAATAATAATAGTAATAATAATAATAATGCTAATAATAATAATTATAATAATAATAATAATAATAATAATAATGATAATAATAATAATAATAATAATAATAATAATAATAATAATAATAATATTAATAATGCTAATAATAATAATAATAATAATAATAATAATAATAATAATAATAATAATAATAATAATAATAATAATAATAATAATAATAATAATAATAATAATAATAATAATAACAACAACAATAATAATAATAATAATAATAATAATAATAATAATAATAATAATAATAATAATAATAATAATAATAATAATAATAATAATAATAATAATAATAATAATAATAATAATAATAATAATAATAATAATAATAATAATAATAATAATAATAATAATAATAATAATAATAATAATAATAATAATAATAATAATAATAATAATAATAATAATAATAATACTAATAATAATACTAATAATAATAATAATAATAATAATAATAATAATAATAATAATAATAATAATAATAATAATAATGCTAATAATAATAATAATAATAATAATAATAATAATAATAATAATAATAATAATAATAATAATAATAATAATAATAATAATAATAATAATAATAATAATAATAATAATAATAATAATAATAATAATAATAATAATAATAATAATAATAATAATAATAATAATAATAATAATAATAATAATAATAATAATAATAATAATAATAGTAATAATAATAATAATGCTAATAATAATAATTATAATAATAATAATAATAATAATAATAATAATAATAATAATAATAATAATAATAATAATAATAATAATAATAATAATAATAATAATAATAATAATAATAATAATAATAATAATAATAATAATAATAATAATAATAATAATAACAATAATAATAATAATAATAATAATAATAATAATAATAATAATAATAATAATAATAATAATAATAATAATAATAATAATAATAATAATAATAATAATAATAATAATAATAATAATAATAATAATAATAATAATAATAATAATAAAATAATAATAATAATAATAATAATAATAACTAATAATAATAATAATAATAATAATAATAATAATAATAATAATAATAATAACTAATAATAATAATAATAATAATAATAATAATAATAATAATAATAATAATAATAATAATAATAATAATAATAATAATAATAATAATAATAATAATAATAATAATAATAATAATAATAATAATAATAATAATAATAATAATAATAATAATAATAATAATAATAATAATAATAATAATAATAATAATAATAATAATAATAATAATAATAATAATAATAATAATAATAATAATAATAATAATAATAATAATAATAATAATAATAATAATAATAATAATAATAATAATAATAATAATAATAATAATAATAATAATAATAATAATAATAATAATAATAATAATAATAATAATAATAATAATAATAATAATAATACATTTTTATATAGCGCATTATACCAAACAGTCTCAATGCGCTTTACATAAAGTAATATAACATGAGAAAAGCTTAAGATACAAACAGTAAGAGAACAAAAAACCATACTTAAAAAGATACAAGCAGGACAAACTTACAAGGTTCAATGAGGGTAACTCATGAAAAGGTGTGTTGCTCTTTGTTTTATACACTCTTAAAGGATTAGTTCAGTGGTCAAGCATGTCCATCTTATATCAAAGAGGACTTTAAACAAAAACAAAAAATGGTGAAAAAAGCACTCAAAAATCTTATTCTATTAAGGAGTATTTAGATTTAAAGTTTAGCATCATTTGTGTAGAAACGACTGAAATCAGACAAGTTGTGATGTTATAGCCTCAGATTCCTCAAAGTCTTTATGTATTCTATCATATTTTGTCCTACGATTTTGTGGCTTAAAAACTATTGGATATGCCAAAAAAGTAGTAAAACTGAATCTAGGAAAGGTATTTATAATATACCACCTGAAGAAAGTTTGAGGAAAACTAATTTAAATAGTTAAAAAAGTGAATATTGAATTACATAAAAAATTTGCCGATGTACTTCTAGACTGGTTTTCTTCCATTTTCGTTCAGCACGTCTTCGCTGTAGCTTAGCTTTATGCAATGAGTCAGAAAACCAAGGGGTATGAGGTCGTAAAGTGACTGATCGGGACTTCTCAGGTGCATGCTTATTAATGAGATTCTTTAAGACGTGTTTATATTGTAAGTTTAATTCTTCAGCATTTGCTGAGGGATCCGTGTAAAGGGACAACAATTGGATGTCACGCTTGAGATCTCGAGAGAGAGAGAGAGAGAGAGAGAGAGAGAGTTGAACACACACTTACAATGCCTGCTTATTCGGTTATGATAGTACAAATGCTATCACGAAACGCTTAATACGACCCAGACAAGAACACAGGTACGACGTACGGACATACATAACATCGACAACCAAGTCAATGTCCACGGCCTTTGATAACCAGTTGTGGTACACTGGCTTGAGATCATCAAGTACAATGTTTTTATAGTCACGGCGGTGAATTGTTGGCTTGGTTGGAGGAGGGCGTTTAAGTCCAATGTGACAAGATAAGGCAGCATGGTCAGATGGAAGTTCAAGGTTTTCATTAACATTTGAAAGCAGATGCCCCCCATGCCCATAAGAAAACTCTAAGAACAAAACGTTAGGGACATTATAGATCTAAATTGCATGCACCGTTTGGCATTGCTTAAAATCAGCGTTTCAAATAAATGGGCGAAGCCATGGTACAGATCCAAGGGCGAAGCCCTCTAAAAATCTGCATTTCACGTAATCATGATTGCTATTATTGCTTAAGATTGTGTCAAATATAGGGTCAAAGTCTTGCACTTCTCGTAATTTTGGTAGCAGAATTTTGCTTATAATTGTACCGTAGTGAAAAAAGAGAGAAGGGGAGGGGGACTTGGCATAGGCCGGCCTGAATAATGCTCAAAGCAATTATTTTTAAAAGGAGGTCTTTTAACTATTCACCCGTTGGGAAATTGCCAGCATTGGTCTTGACTCCATAATTAGAAACCCATAGGCTCCAGAATCTGAAACCCATAGGCTCCAGAACCTGAAACCCATAGGCTCCAGAATATGAAACTCATAGGTTCCAGAATCTGAAACACAAATGCGGGATTTGCTTATATGAAAGTTGGGGAAAACCAAAAGTGGGAGAGGGAGTTGGGGGAAAATCATTAAATCACGCTTAGATCCAAACAAAAAATCACCATGCAAAAGTATACATTTGGAAAATGTGGGGTTGGGGCAAGTTCCCTTGCACCCTCAAATCCTGCCTATGTTTAAGCCATATGTGCAGGACCCGGGACCAGAGGGCACGTGCCTCCCACTTGTTCGAAAACGGACAAAAGAAGTGTCTCTTTTTGAAAATGAAAAGTGCCTCCAATCTGTCAATTACTGTCAAAAAGTGCCCTCATTTGATTTTCTGCCCCCCCCCCCCCCTTCCTTTCCCGAGGCCCCAATAACGAAGCCCTTGGACACTTAGCGTCGTTTGACGTGATTTTAGTATCATAAAGTTGCTTGAAATTGTGAAATTTCACACTAAAGTTACTTAAAAGGAATATCGTTAGGGATTCTTTTAAGGTTCAAATGCAGGAACCCATTGGTAAAATGTGTCTTTAATTGGGGTCCGGGGATGATTTCCATGTTTTTGATGTAAGAATATTGCTTTTAGAGAAACATTTACAACGCTTGTTTTGGCAGAAGTTAAAAATAATAAAATATAATTGAGGACAAGTTTTGCGCCCCTAGAGTGTGCGGCGACCCCGCAGACAGCTCCACTGGGGAAGTTGCCCACTGGCCCCGGCCACCAGGCCACTTATCAGAACATTTCCCGATGGTAAGAAACGTTTGGTAGAAACACGTATGAACCGGGGCCATTTAGAAGGCCTTAACCCTTAATAATTTTATTGGAGCCGAGTATCATTTTTCTCTTCCCCTCCCTTTCCCCCTCCCAATAGGAATTAGATTCCATGGGACTTTTTGCTTCCAAAAATCTTCAATTTTCGAGAAAACTCTTTCAATTTTTGTAAAATTTCGTTCAATTCTAGGACATTTACTTACAATTTTGGGATACTTTTGGTAATTTTCAGGACATTTTCTTCATTTTTCAAGAAATAAATTTAATTTTTCAAAAATAATTCTTTATTTTCGTGAAACTTGCTTCAATTTCAAAAAATATATTATATTAAATTAATATTTCTAAAAAATTTTGTTTTCAATTTTCGAGATTTTTATTTTTATTTTCAGAAATTTTCTTAAAATTAAGTTATGGAAATGTTGCCAAACTTTACGAAAATTTGACCACTTTTATGTCAATAATTCCTCAAATTTACTTCTGTATGCTACGCGAGAAGGTGAAATTTTCTGGCCCCCACTCTAACCCACCCACACCACCTATGCCGACCTCTGAGTAATGCGGTCACATAATTCGATCCTACGACGTATGCATTCGAGCAAATTTTGACATCCTTCTGCCAGTCATATTTTTTCATCACGTATTCACGGGACTAGGTGCCTCTGGCGGCAAATTGTTCTCCCCTTTGAAAAATATATTTTGAAATACTAAAATTTTAGCAATAGGGGCCAGTGACGGGGCTGGTCATTGCGTCATTGGCACAAGGACCCCATGCCCCAAGTCTCCGAGGGCCACTCCCAGGGGCGTAACTTGACATCAAGCGCTGGAGGTGGGGGAGGGGGGTAACACAAATATATCCCATATGATAGGGGGCTTAGGATTATCAAAACATGTGTGGGCACGGCTGGGTATATTCATAATCAATACGGTTCTTGCTCCGATCGGGAGAACAGTTTTCTTCTCCCGATTGAAAGACCCTTTACAGAGGTATCCCACAATGCATCTATCCAAATTCAAAGTTTGTAAAGCAATAATATAAAATTTAGACACATTCTGAGCGCGGGGAAGTAAATCTAAAGGTTCAAATTTTTCTTTACGATTTGAAATAATGGCATATGAATTACCTTTTTACCGTGCGCTTTTAAAATTCACCGTGCGGTTTTCGATCAATTTTGAAGTAATTTGGTGACTATTATGTGTATTCCGTTAGGCAGTCCCGTTTTAACAAGATTTTCTGAAGAAAAAAAAAACATTTTAAAGTTTTGTTCGGGAATTATTTTTGCCTAACATGGTAACTATTATGCGGTAGAAATTTGGACCTATTACTCAAAAACATTCCGTCCCACTTTGGCAGGTTCGTAGAAAGGGCCGCTAAGGTCATATACACAATTCCCTGTAGGACGAAATTCGGACATTTTACTGTGGAAACGCACAGTGCCGAATTTAAGCATGAGCCACATAGACACGTGCCCAGGGTCCCCACAAATAGCAGCCCCACAAATTTCCCTCGTGTGGGGTCTGGCCCACTGTTCAAAATTGGAAATGTGTATAGGGCCCGCCCAACACTATGACAATAACATAATGATTGCCTTTAGTTTTAGTGAGAAATGAAACTCTCTTACCAGGTGTAATTTTTCTTTCCCATTGCCGCCGTCCAGTGGTACTGAAAAAGGGGGAATGGGGGCACATGTCTCCAATCCTAAAAATTGTATGCAATTTCCTGCCACCTCTACTACGAAAAAACGTGGGGCTTCGCGTGTCTAGTACCACCATAGGCGTTACACACTTATGCATACAATTTTCATTTATGCCCCCAATATTTGTTTCTGGGGGCGCCACTACCGCCGTCACATTTTGAATCATTATTAGATTACTTTATGAATATCATTGTCTTTTGGTGGGATTATCTTGCATTTTCACTGTATTTATGCTATGAAATTATGTTATGCAGTGTCGTAACATATGGGGCCCGAATTCGGCGGTTTTTAATATTGGCCTCTTTTCTGATCGCCTTCCCCGTTGTGAGGGCTCCTTTCACGGGCCTCGTCGGTTGCTAAGATGGGCCCCCTTTTATGAAAACCCACCTTGATTTGAGGGCCCATTTAGGGGGCTCGTCGGTTGCTAAGATATAGGGCCTTTTTTCTGATCGTGTTCCCCGATGTGAGGCCTCTTTCATGGACCTTTTGGTTCCTAAGATGGGCACCGTTTCCTTATCGCTGTCCCTAAAGTCGCTAGGTGCTAGCTGGGGTTATAATTGAAACAGGGGTTATGTAAAGTTATATTGTATTTTTACGGGTCAAAATTTTCTGAAAGGGGCGCTCACAGGGTCCCCGCATTTCTGAACCCGGCTCTGGAAATACACCCCTCCCATGAGAATTCCCTGGCTCCGTTGCTTTACAACCCGATCATCCCGATACTGACCGACCCCTCTTCCCTATATTTTGATTGTTTGAAGAAAATAACCACAAATTAATTCTTCACATTTTCATTTTGGTTTAATAGCGATGGGGGTGGGGTGTACCACAAATATGCCTGGAAAAAATGTACACTTGCCCGACCGGTCTGTAAACGTAATACATGCGTTTATAACAACACAATACAGGAATATACAATACAGGAACAATTGGGAACAGATCCCATCCCGAGTCCTCCAGAAATTTTGTCTTGGGGACACAATAACCAAGTACCAAATACGGCACGGCGTGACAGCCCGCTTGTGCTCACTTAAGGGACCATGGCGAGGTAGAAGGGCCAACCTTTGGTACTAGAGTCAAGGGGTCTTCGTCAGGTTCTAAATATTTCTTCAAATTGGCTGAAAAAGGCGAAATCAACAGAGAGTTCGAAAGTTTATTTGATGAAGACAATTCTAGATTCTTATGTTAAAATCTACTAAGAAAAGCGTTTGGGCTACCATATATAAACACAGAAGAAATTAAAGTTCTCCAGAAAATTGAGAACATTCGGAAAAAAGTGTGAAGTTCCTTGACGAAACCCTATATGGTTCAGGGTCAATCCCGAAAGCTCATAAGATTTCTTGTTTTTCATCATGGGCGTAGCCAAAGCTGTAGGGAGGAAGAGAGGGGGTGGGGGTGATGCCGCACCTCCCAACTTTGTAGTCGTTGGAAAATTGTACATGCTTGTCGGAAAAAATGAAAATGGAGAAGAAAAAGAAGAAAGAGGAAAAGGGAAAGAAAAAAAAGAAAGTGGTTAGCCATGTTTTCGGCCTGACCAACAGACGGAGTAGACAGTACGGTACCGGTACATTGTATTTTACGACAAGAGATCAGATTTTCCGACAAACGATCGATTATTTTTTATCTTTCGTTTTTTTTTTCTGTTACTGTCTGAACATCGCATTTCCCAACAAAGAAGATTAAATTCCGACAGAAGTCTGAACGTCGTTTTTCTTTCAACCATTTCCTTC
Source organism: Chiridota heheva (assembly GCA_020152595.1). NCBI lineage: Eukaryota > Metazoa > Echinodermata > Holothuroidea > Apodida > Chiridotidae > Chiridota > Chiridota heheva. Next base: position 1,232,334 of record JAIGNY010003164.1, read on the forward strand.
TGAACCGATGGACATTTTCCGGCAGGAGCGTGGCCAAGGGTGTGGGAGGGGTGGTCGTCGACAAATGTGGAAACCTTGTTGGCTCATTGGTGTAAATGAATTTGAAAGTTTAAGGCAAAATTAAGCATAAACCCTTAGATTTTTAAGGTTGACCATTTCTTGCTTCCTGTCTGAATATAACTTAAAATATAATTTTCTTCATTTTCGAAAAATTTGTATCAATTTTCGTAAATATTTTTTAAATGTGTGAAATCATATTTATTTTCGATAATTTTTTTTATCAATTTTGGGTAAATTTCTATAATTTTTGAAAAATTTTGCTTCAGTTTTTGTAAAATGTCCTCATTACATTTTCTAGAAATTTTACCCAAGTTTCCAATAATTTTACGATTCCACTCCTCCCCCTTTACAAATAATTTTACCGTAATAAGAGACTCGTACATTTGTGTAGGTTTTGTAGGGACAAAAATCAACTTAACCTAAACTTAATTGACAATTTTTTGGCAAATCAGTAAGTACATGTCGGAAAATAAAGCTTGCACCCCCATTGGAAACCTCCTCACTACGACCCTGTTTTTCATGTCCGAAAATGGCTAAAAATCAACAAAAATCTCGAAAATTTAAATGCCAAAAAGAAAAAACAATTTTTAATTATCATGTTGCAATCTACTCCGATAAGCATTTGGGTTACTATTTCTAACTCGTCAAAAATTAAGAAAAACTGGCCAAAATTTCCTGAAAACTGGCCAAAATTTTCCGAGAAATCTCTAAAATTTCCCGAAATTCAAGTAAAATTCTCGAAAATAAAGGAAAATTTAAGAAAATATAGGTAATCTCTCTGAAATTGAGGAGTTGAAGAAAATTTCCGAATTGGCAGCAACTTTTCATGAAACTAAATTTACCAGTGAAAATGTTGCACTTGTCACAGGAAATATTTTGGGTTTTTTGCCCCCAGAGAGGTTATTACGTCACTATACCAGTTTCCCAAATCAAGAATCAGTATCATGCCGATTTGAGTGGAGATGATTCTGATATCTAGTCGATTCTGATAGGATTCCCATTAAGGCTCTGATATGAATAGTACCAGGGCCGTAATTCCCCGGGGACAGGAGGGTCATGCCTCCTCCTTTTTTAGCAGAATTTTACAAATGTAGTACATTTTGGGGGAAATATGCCTCTCATCCCCCCACAGTGGCTAACAGCGTAACGGCGTGTGGTCCCTTGGCCCGATTAGGGGCCTAGTGTGATTCAGGGCTGAAGCCCTGGTAAGCCGTGGGGAAGCCTCATGAACATGAACAGATGAAGCTTTTTTTTTTTCACTTTTGAAACCGCAAAATTATTTTAAATGAAACACTATGACCAAAAATTCAATCAACGAAAAGAAAAAAACTCCTAACGAGTTTTTTTTGCTGGGCATGGATGGAAGAGAGGTAAGGCAAAGAAGGGAGGGGGGGGGGTAGTACTAATTAAAAGCGGCGTGAAAAGACAAGTAAAATACTTACCTGCACATTGTGCAGGTAGTTTTCGGCAATTTTGCGAACCACAAATTAACTTGGAAAAAGTTTTGCAAATGAAAGGAATCTTCATTGGGTCAAAACAATCTTTCCCTTCATGAAAATGGTGAAGCATTAAAGACGAAAAATGCATAAACAGAACCATTGTCTGGATTTGAAAGTGTGGGATAAAGCACACAACAAAAATTGCCTACAGAGAGTGCGGGGAAAGGGCAAAATCATGAAATCACACCAAGATACAAAAAAAACCATACAACGGTACAAACGAAATGGATCTAAATTGGGAGGAAATGCTCCCCCTATACACAGAACATACGACCTGGCCCTAATCCCGGCCGCCTATCAACAAGACTGATTTAGCTCATGGGTATCCTTGTGAACAGCTTCAAACCAGCCCCAGTCCGCCCAGTTATTCGAGATCAGGATATCAAATGTGTGGGAAGGGTTTCTTTCATATACAAACGTTCCTGTTGACCAACTCGAAAATCAGCATCATGTCAAGTTGTGTATAGGCCTGATTCTGGTATCTAGCTGGATAAAGTCCATAGATCTCTGGTATGTGCGACATATCAGCTTATAGCAAAGTCAAGTGATATGGAGAGGTCCTGACCCCTCTTCCCCATTTTCAGAAATAACGTTACCAAAGTCCCTCAGATTCTCCTACTTTTGACATAAACAGATTTCTTTTTTGGAAGCTGGCTACACCACTGCATATAATATATTTCACATCCATTTCTAATTAAGATTGGTGACTCAAGAATCATGTCAATTTGTCAGCTTCATGCCGAGTTAGGAGGCCATGACTGTTTTAGCCAAATTGCACATAATAAAGAAATTATATCTCTATTTGAAACAGTGCATCTGACCGTCTCTATTGGTGCCCAAGAAACAAGTAGTCAACATGCCGAGAGAAGAGGATATGACCTCTATTTCTAGCCAAGTCGTACATGATTCCCTGTCCGACAGTCCGACTAAATTAGATAGTATAGCCGACATGCCCCAGCTCTACCAGATAATTATCGGTGCCCCCCCCCTACTTTTATGGCCATGAAAATAACATCAATAATTATGACATTTTCCAAAACATTTCCACAAATATTTTGTCTTTTGCAAAGAAACAAAAGTATTACAATATCAATTTTCCTACCGTTTTGCCTTCACAACCATGTTTTTTGCCTGATGATTTTTTTTATAGCCATCCGAGACATATAAGGTTCATAAGGGTCGGTGCTTCTCACCGGTTATCATGGCGTAATCGTAGTAAATGTCTCCCCTTGGACGGGACATCAGTCCATCGCAGATTAAGTCCTCAGCAGAACTGATACTCATTTGTCACAGCTGGGTGGACTAAAGGAAGTAGAATAAATTGTTTTGTTCAAGGACACAATGCAGTGCTCACGACGGGAATCGAACCTGGTACCTTTGGAATACGAGCAAGCATGGCTCCTTAACAACTGAGCCACTGCACCTCTTAAAACACCACACCACTTTGACTATGCCCCTGGCCCCTCCCCTCTCACTCACAGGGAACAGTCGAATAAACACATTTTAACCAGACCTATGTTCAGATGTTTGTTATGTCGAACTTACATGTAACAATCAACTTAACTAATTATGACACTTTTTCATTCCAGTTCCATTAGCCCTCTTCAGTCATTTGATAACGCGGCCCTAAAGCATCCCAGTCGCCCTCGAATATACCTAGGGTAATTATCTCCCGAGACCTCCTACACCCAGTGGCTTAACTAGACTGCGAGCGCAAGAAGGGTGTAAAGACAAATTTTTCCGACGAAAATTGGCGCTCTAAAAACGATATACATGTTTCTACAACCACACAATATTGAACAATTTGAAACAGACCACCCCACCCCCTCACCCCCTCCCAACCAGCGTCATCGCCAGGTATTTTGGCTTGTGGGCACAGAAAAATTCCTATTTATCTATAAACGATGTGTCTACAATCACACAGTATAGAACAATTTGGAACAGACCCTGTACCAGCGGAATCGCCAAACATTTTGGCTTGAAAGCACAGTCAAGTACTAAAAACGGAACTACAAAACCTTAATGTCCCCTGGTGAAACCTTAATAAGGACCCAGGCGCAGAGGCCTTGGAAGCTCTGAAGTTTCTTGTTTTTATTGCCACAAAATGGTTGAAAATCAACAAAAAGTTCAAAAACTTAATTGATGAAAAGAAGAAGTTTTAAATTCTGTTGTTAAAATCTCGGTAACCATTTCTTAACAGGCAGAAGAGAAGTTTTTTTTGAAAAGTGAAAGGAAACCAGCAAAATTGGGTTTATGTGCGAAGCGGAAAATATCAGTGATATTAAGAAGACACATATAAATTATAATCTTAAAATCCACTTAGATAATCCTTATAAGGGTTACCAGACTTGTAGTAGAGTACATTTTCTTGACAGTTCGGGAGCAACCCGACGACGACGACGACGACGAGTGAACACACACTTACAATGACGGGGTCGTCGCCTGCGTATTTGGTTATGATAGTAACAATGCTATCACGAAACGCTTAATACGACCCGGACGAGAACACAGGTACGACGTACGGACAGACATAACATCGACAACCAATTCAATGTCCACGGCCTTTGATAACCAGTTGTGGTGCACTGGCGTACCCGAAATACTGGGTACTTTATTACCCACAAAATTGGGTACTTTTATGTATTACGTCATCGCATGAGCCTACACATTTGACTAGCCCACACTAAACATATGGGGTTTCTCATTTTTTGCTCCGGATTGTCCAAAATTTCAATAGATATCCTGAAATATTGGAGACGGATAGTAAATAGATATTAAAAACTTTTTGCCGCTGCTTTTTGAAATTCATTGTCGCCTTTTTGAGAAAATGAACAAAACAGACTGCCCATAAAAGATATTGATAATAATTTTGGAAGATTTGCGTTAAAATTTCCTGGTGAAAGTTAAAAGTTGAAAATAGAGAAAATGATTTAATTGTTCTGTTACACTAATAAGATTTGAATGTTTCGCATGCATTTCTGACTTAAACCTATTTACCGTTATGTATTTCTTTGCAAAGATTTGCATTTGGAAAGATGCATCGTGGGTTATGAAAACTGATGATAAAAACTTGTTGGTGAACCCAAAGAAATCAAGGAATTGTGTTTTGTAAACAAAAACGTAAAACACACGGGCCTTTTACAGTGTAAGTCTGAAAGCATAATTATCAACGGATCTTAGGTTGCCAATTGTACGAAAACTGATTACCTTGGTGTTTGTATAGATGACACACTGTCTTTTACCCCACACATATCAAAAATACTAAGTAAAGTTTACTATATTGTGTTAAGCTTATCGTATATTTTATCTTTTTGTAATTTTAATGCCAGAATGAATCTTTTTAAATCCGTAATTATATCTCAGCTTCTTTATGCCGTACCAGTTTGGTATCATCTCTTACTAGAAAAAGACAAAGACAGAATTAAGAAATTTTTAAGATATACGTCAAAGATTTTTAACTTGGACTATTTTACCCTTATTTGTATTCTCAACGACAGAGCCAAATCATATTTTAGTGCAATGGCAAGAAAAATAAATTCAACTGAAAGTCATCCATTACATAATGTTTTACAAAGCCTTCTTGCCAAAACCAATAGAAATGTTCGCAATCCAAACATAATGCCAAAATTCAGAATACAACTGTACAAACAATCTTTTATCTACCAGGCGGCTCTTTATGTACAAAATGGACAGCTACGGTCACTTTTTTAATTCTTTTTTTTTTTTATTCCTTTTAGTCATTTTACCAGGCTATGTCTTATATATATATATATATATATATATATATATATATATATATATATATATATATATATATATATATATATATATATATATATATATATATATATATATATATATATATATATATATATATATATATATATATATATATATATATATATATATATATATATATATATATATTATTTTTTGATTTATAGATTTATTATTTATATCATAACTATATGTTTTATGTTATTAAATCGTAATCTTTTTTACAAATGTACATTTGTACTGGAAGCAATAAATTGAAATTGAAATGGACAAGAAATCTTCCGATTGGTTGATTTCCAGATCGGGAGCGTGAACTGGACTAATAATCCCAACCTTATGTTACCAAAAACGTCTAAAGTGTGAAATAAATTGAGGATTTTGAGGTAGCTTGATAGTTAAATCTGCTTATTTCGTTTTGAATTTACAATTTTGTAAATCTTTAGCTGTCTAGAAATTGTTTTTAAGTTATACAATTGGGAGCCGCTGAATTATTTCAGAGAGATATTGTATAGCTTGGGTGCAGAACCATAAATGCATCTGTGTGTCAAAATACGGACCTATATAACTGCAATTTACGATGGCCCATATTAGTGCAAATGAAAAAAAAAAATTCTTGACTGTTTATGAAGAAAAAACGTCTGTAACATCTATTTTTGAGAAGAAAGAAAATAGTTTGTTATTATCAGAAGTAAAGTATGTTAATTTGTAATTACAGATTGTGTCTTAACATTTTAGCATCTTTGATTATGGAAACCCGATGCTACCAGACGATTTATAAAATCAGTGTTTGTTATATAAGTTAATAGTACAAACAAACAAATAACAGACTTAAAGCGGAAAGCAGAATACCAGCATTCAATTCATTGACGCAGCTGCGGTAGGATCCATAGGGGGAACTCGCCGGAAGAGTTTGAAAGATTTCTCATTTTGTTGCCCAAAAATGGGCCATGATTATCGGGGTTATTGGTTTTAAATGTGAGTTGGCGGGCGTCTTTCATATATACGTCCCAACTGCCCAACCCGGGCGTGAATGATTGAGAGTATATCTGATTTAAACAGGTGAATTCGACATTTTAAATTTCTGCCCGATTAATTTCCCAATTATGATGTTGTTTGCATCATAATGCCGAGTCAGCAGGATATGTTTTTGATACCTAGACGATTCGGACACCCGGTTCGGACATGATTGAATTTCTGAGTAGGATAGGGAGGAAGTGTAGGGTTCAAATTTAGGGAGTCACATTTGTATACCTTTTAGTAGCCTGACAATCACGGTAGATGCTTTTAAAGAGAAAAGTTAACATTACCATGTACTGTTTACATGGCTTTACTTTACATGGCAAACTTTAAGCAATAATATAGACTTAATCACAAAATAAGAATCTGAAGGACATTTTTTTAAATAGAAAAGTAGGGGTAACTCCTCCATACCCCTTCGCCGTTGCATCCACAACATTTTACATCTCGTCCCAACAAAGTGCCAAAATAGGATAATGCTGTCAGCATCATGCCGAGTGGGCGGTCAGGAGGACATGAATAGGAAAGTAGCTTAGTCGGGCATGGCCTAATGGCTGAGATATGCATCACTGAAAGTCTAATACAAGATTATCCGATGATTCTAAATCTCTCCCTGACTATAAGATCGGTGTCCAGCCGATTTTATAATTTGAATCCGGTTCTCTTATGTCCGTACGGGACCATTTTAATCAGGTTGTGGTCAAGTTTTTGCTAGACCCGAAAACCTATTACGACGAAAAATCGAATCATTAATAAATTATTAATTTAGAGTAATCGTTTCACCACAGTTTTTGGTTTGGGAGGAAGAAGGCGAGGGAGGGCGGGGGTGGATCCTTCCGAAAAATCGGGCTATTTCGGGAAATTTTGTGACAGGTTTTTTTTTTCCGAATTGTTTGGCCAATTTCCGGAAATTATTCTCAATATTCGGGAACTCCTTGATTTCCGGAAAAAATTTCATCGATATTTGGAACATTTCCTTGTTTTTTGGGCAATTTCTTTCATTTTCTGACAGGTGTTTTTTTACCATATTTGTTGGCCAATTTCCGGACATTATGGGACACTGTAATAGACCTTTTCAAATATGAACCGTTAATTTCCGGATAACTAGTTTAAATAATGTCACAAGGTCGAGATTCACGTGTTTATAATGGACCAATCGTATACTGGAGGAATCTTATTGACCAATAAAATACTGGAGGAATCTTGGCCGTCTGCACAATTCACGAACGGTATGGAACCAAGCGTATGATACGTGCGCTATACATGAAGGAAATATGCGCGCGTATTGCTTCTTCATGTTTTTCCTCAAACCTG
>JAIGNY010003164.1:1245000-1337508 GCA_020152595.1 Chiridota heheva
CAATGAATTTATCATCATTGTAAAAAATTGTTCTTTTAGAGCAATATAATTTTGTTCAATCTTCGCATGAAAATAATTGAAATTAAGTCATCAGTCGAATGAAATTTGGGACCAAGTAGGATTTACAACCTTGTCTAACGTTACAAACTACTTGGATTTTGCTGCAAACAAAATAACAAAGTTTAAATTCCCTTACCTTGTCCATAAACCTCAAGAAAAGATTTCGGCAAATATTTTGTATCAATTTTATTCTCACGCAGTCTAATCTTGTCCAGTAATACAGCCTGGTAACTGCCTCGTGTAAACAGTTTCTTAACCACCGTTGGCTTTTCGGTTACCTCAAACTTTAAATCATCTTAAACAAAAACATTATGTTATTGATTTCCTATTTTCACCAATAAACCATCTGGGGTTGGGGTTAGAACAGGAAGGGGGCTAGAACCAATACAAAACTGGTTAAAAATAATCAGGAGACGACAGAGCATTAAAAACATGTTCAGTCTGTCCAACTCCTCTGGGCTCATAAACTAACCAGGTTAGAAGTCATTGTAATCAAGAATCCACTATTTCCTTAACTGTACTAATATTTCTTATCAAAAGTTTCTTCTTTTATTCTTTTTCAGCCTTTCCACCTCAAAGGCAGCGTAGTGAAATCGAAAAGGAGTCTTTTATTTACAGACAGGTCGATACACTTTACATAGCGCACGTGAACAAATTATGGTAGGTTCACTATACTGAATTTGACGTTCATGTGACACCTAAATAGTTCGTTCATCATCCCTGACACTTTTATCGTAAACTATCTGCACTAGATGATCGACCTGAGCTATCATACTTTGATAATTAATTTTCTGAATGGCATTATACTGTAGTTAAGTGCAATGCCTCTGACCTTACAATTCTTAAGTACCTCACCCTTATCGTTCTTACTAGCATACGCATAGTTTTGGGCTCTAGCTGAAACGAAGTTGGTAATGTGAATTCCCTCCCCGTATTTGCTCAATTCATCAGTCAGGTCAGCCAAAAACTTCCCAAGTTCGAGCCGCTGGTATATATAATAAACAATATATCTGTACATGATTCATCTGTACCTATATTATTTATCTGTACCTAAATTATTCATCTGTACCTATATTATTCATCTGTACCTATATTATTCATTGTATCTATATTATTTATCTGTACCTATATTATTCATCTTTACCTATATTATTCATTTGTACCCATATTATTAATCTGTACCAATATTATTATATCTGTTCCCTATATTATTCATCTGTACCAATATTGTTCATCTGTACCTGTTATTCACCACCTATATTATTCATCTGTACCTATATTATTCATCTGTACCTATATTATTCATCTGTACCTATATTAATAGTACATATATTATTCATCTGTACCTATATTATTAATCTGTACCTATATTATTCATCTGTACCTATATTATTCATCTGTACCTATGTTATTCATCTGTACCTATATTATTCATCTGTACCTATATTATTTATCTGTACCTATATTATTCATTGTACATATACTATTCATCTGTACCTATGCTATTCACCTATATTATTCATCTGTACCTATATTACATCTGTACCTATATTATTCATTGTACCTATATTAATAATTTACACCTATAGTATTCATGTGTACCTATATTATTCATCTGTACCTATATTATTCATCTGTACCTATATTATTCATCTGTACCTATATTACCATCTGTATATTATTCATCTGTATTTATCTTTTATATTATTCATACCTATATTATTGATTGTACCTATATTATTCATTTATATATTATTCATCTTTACCTATAATATTCATCTGTACTTATATTATTCATCTGTACCTATGTATTCATGTGTACCTATACTATTCATCTGTACCTATATTATTCTTCTGTACCTATGTTATCTTTTTCAGCACCTTCTACCTGATTGTCCTCAAAATTTATGTAAAGTTTCAATTTTCATCACCACTATTGCTTTAAATGCTGTCACTATCATCATCATTTTGCTCATATTTGGACTTTCCTTCCATTCTGTCTCGAAATCAAAAATTAAAAGATTCCTCAACATGAGCAATCTCAAAATCGTCTAAATCAACTGAAATAATAGTTTTCTCTTGATCAGATTCACAGTCGCTGCTATCATAGTCAAGCAGCCTCACTTTCGTAGGGGCGCCTCATCTGAATCTTCATCACTCATTTGGCAGTCCGGCAGCATGCCTATTAATAGGAACATAAATATTCTTATTAATGGGAACATTTTGTTACATAGAAGCCGCCATTTTGTAATATTTCCCATGACTTTTTGCTATCTAACGTTAAAGCCTTATGCAATGTTACATTTTTCAAACTTAAAATACGGCTGGAAAGATATCTTTGCTAGAGGAAACGTAAAACGTATGAAAATACCTTCATTACTGTCATGGCTACAACTTTTTAACTCGATATGTTCACCTGGCCGTTTTCGAAATATTAGATAAAATAGACAATAGAGCTAGGCTTTTAGGCGCGAAACAGCCATTTTGACAATTCAAATATTTTTCAAGACACCGATTTTTTAAATATTTCAAGTACATAAATTAGAAAGTATGACATTTTATTGCAACATCTGAACAGTTTGGCTGCATGACTTCAATATTTCCTCGCATGTTCCTATTAATAGGCATACATCCAGACTGAACAATATGGCTGCATGACTTCAATATTCTCGTGTGTTATAAATGTTTCTATTAATAGGCATGCTTCCGCACTGAACAACATAACTGCATGACTTCAATATTCTCGTGTGTTATCAATGTTCCTATTAATAGACATGCTTCCAGACTGAAGAATATGGCTGCATGACTTCAATATTCCCGTGTGTTATCATTGTTCCAATCAATAGGCATGCTTCCGGACTGCCAGACCGCCCATGATTGGTTTTGGGTCTCTGATTTGTCACTATTACTGGACCTACATACAGCTTGCCAGTGGTTCTTTTACCGCAACCACTGCATGTGGTACCATAGGCATGTTGTTGACCACATTTGCTACATTTTTGTTTTTGATTTTGCCTATCACCTTTATGATGTATAAGGATGTTTCAGCTGATGTTATCAGGTCACATGACTTTGTTTACATTGCCATTTTGTAGGGCGGCCTGTCGTCTGTTGAACACTTGACATACGTTTGCATGTTGTTATATAAGATTACTTTTGTAAATAGGCTCCTATAGTATGCCGGAATTTTGCTGTGCGGTTGGTTACACTAACTAATAGACGTGTTTATAATCCACTGATTAACATTACTTAAAGTACTTGGAGGTAATTTATTCTTTAAAATAACATTTTTTTATTACAAAATTAATTCATCTGGCCAGTCAATTTTAACCAGCGCGTATTTATGTGCCCATCACGTGTTTCACATGTTTTTATCACCAGCGCATGCTAGCGCGTGTTTTAGACCGAGTATGTTTGCTTTACGTGTGACGTGACTGAGCTGTGTGAAGATCAGATGCGTGAAATACTCAACGCGCAAAAGCTCTTCCCGGAAAAATGGCTCCCAGTTGAGTTAGAGTCACGTGATGAAACCCCTCTATAGTGCTACTATTGAAATAACTACTAGACAAGTCGGATATGTGCAACATGGTCGCCTTCATGTGCACGAGCGATATTTTTACAGCGTCTAATTTTAAACTTCCGTTCTTACCCAGCAGTACCTCTTGCACTTTATTGTGTTTGCAGCATATCAGTTGCTCTGTCAGCCTTTCCTCCAGATCGCTTGAGCCGTTCCTCCAGATCGCTTGAGCCGTTCCTCCAGTGAGCTTGAGCCGAACTTACATTATTTAGCTTGAATTTTGCATCTAGCAATAAAGTCATCAATCGACCCTGTTTGTTAGTTGTTGGGTATATCGTTGAAGGTGGAATCGACTGAGCCTGAAACTTGCTTTGGGTTCAAAATGTTTCTGGAAATAACGAAACATTTTTGCAGAGTCTTTCCTATTTTCGGCAGTCATCATCCAGGAATTGTATATCCTAATTCCCTCCTGTCCTAGCCATAACAAGATATACCTGACCATTTCTTGGCCTGATTTGCGGAACAGGGGCCCAGCGAACACTAATTTACAATACTGGTGAAAACTTTGGAAGGCTAATGGTAGGTCGTTGGACGCCCAGTCCATTGTAGTCAGATAACATCTGACTGTAGTATACGCTATAACCACTACATGGCTGCTGTACAGAGTATGCAAGTATTTCCTTGCAAGTAGTGCCTACTGAGTGAGGAGGTTATCTCACTAAGTTCATTGAAGGAGGTGTTATACCTGATAATTCTCCCCATGATTGTAGGGACCAACTAGCTAGCAAATTTTTTTACCAATTTGGTGTGGGACCTAAATTGCAACACAAGTCTGTAGGGAGCATAGCCAAGCTCTTAGTTACTGATAATATCAAGACTTAGGCCTAGTAACAGTCATGCACTGTAGCTTAGTGCCTAATAATAGTAGTAAAAGTGTGACTTAGCCTATTTGATTTAAGGAGCTTAGCCTAACGTTAGGGTCTAGGTCTATAAGTATAACAGTATCCCTCGGTTTTTTTTTTTTTAGTTCATGTCAATTCCGTATGTGAAATTGAAAAGATCCAGAAGTAGGCTACAACAACTGTTAATGTTCCTTTCATTAAAAAATATGCAAATACGATTCTGTTATGGCGCTTACTGTAATGATACTAGGGCAACGTACTGAGCTACATCGGTAGCTCTTGAACCTTGTTGTTTACGATGAAGGCCTTTTCAGGCTGCGTGTAGCTGTAAACATTGGAGGAGCTATTTGATTAAAAAAATCAATGAGAATAAAATAAATTAATGAGGAAGGCGGAGCCGACCTTTGTACGCTTTGGCATGTTGCATTATTTCCGCAGGGGTGCGTTGACTGCGTTCGCTAACTGTAGCCTATTTGTGCACTGTCAATATCAGACCGTCTGTTGCTGTAACAGTTGTACTTGTTAAAAGTAGCAATCTACATTTCTTTTAATGACTTGTATTTGTCCAAGATAATTTCCTGCTTTAAATGTTACTTTTTAATGACAGTATGTTTCTGGTATGTATTCAATACCTTGTGAAATATGATTAAACCGGGCGCTGGCGTATTAAAACACGTAGCTATCATACATTATTCCGCCGGTGGTGCAACCAGTTCGTAGATGCCCAATCTACATAAAGGATGACATAAAAACAGAAATAAACGAAATGATCAAGTTGGGAGTTATCACGCCAGTCTCGGAACCAACTAATCGGATTTCCAGTCTTACGTTTTTTAGAATTCCAATGGACAGTGGCGCATCTGTTTAGATCCAAGAGACCTGAACAAAAAACAAAGCGAAGTCACCCCATCATACATCAACATTGGAAGAAATTACGCACAAGCTCAGCGGATCAAGCGTGTTCTCCAAATTAGACGCGAAACACGGATGTTGGTCAGTCTCACTAGACGAAGAGTGAAGTCTATTGACAACATTTAACATCCCCTTCGGGCGATTTTGCTTTGTAAGACTCCCGTTTTTACTCTGCGTTAGTCAAGATGTATTTCAATACCGTATGAAACAGATTCTCAAGAAATGTCTAAGGACATTCGGAATCGCTGTATTCGGCGCCAGCAAAGTTGAGCACGACAAGAATCTTCACAATCTAATGGAAGTTGCGCGAAAGCATGGACTCCAAATGCGAGGTTAGCATTTTTGGTCTAGTGTATGATAGCAAAGGTGTCCTCCCAGACCCTGACAAGCTAAGAGCGATCAAGGTACTAAAGCCACGCCAATCTGTAAGACAACTCCAATAATTTCTCTGAATAGCCACATACATGGCACCCGTCATTCCAAATCTGTCATCCAATACTGTTGTCTTGTAAGATCTGATCAAGCAAGATGTTCAGTTTATCTGATCAAAATCACACCAGAAATCCTTTGAGACCATCAGAGATCTTATTTGCAAAGAAGTACAACTAGGATACTTTAACCCAACAAAAAAGACAACAATATGGGTCGATGCGCCCCTAAATGGCTAGGTGCAGCTCTGATCCAAGACGGAAAGCCGATTGCATTCGCGTCAAAGGCCCTCACAGAAACGGAACAACGATATGTCTTGAGACTGGTGTAGCAAATCTAATATGGAATGTTGGCGCTCTCATCCTCATATTCTTAGCAATTATTAATGTATTTTAAAAATAAGGAAATTTATTTGAACTTTTTACATTTTTTGAACTATTTCTCCTCAAATTGTATTCACGTGGTAAATTATAGTTACCCTTACTAAAGTTTGTTTTACTACGCTCCTAAACTATCCCATGGTTTTTAAGACAAAAAATTGCAGGACAAAATATAATAGAATACATTAAGGTTTTAAAGAATCTGAGGCTATGGCGTCACAAATAGTCTGATTTTAGTCGTTTCTACAAATGACACCAAATTTTAAACTTAAATATCTCCTTAACGGAATAAGATTTTTGAATGCTTTCTTCACCATTTTGTTTCTTGTGAAGTCCTCTTTTAAATAAGATAAACTTGCTTTACCACTAAACTAATCTTTTAAGTGCATTTTTTCAAGTTTGGATTTTTTGAGTTCAACAAGTAGTTCATCTATAATCTGCTGATACGCACATGTCATTATCTTGAGGTTTAAGAATTTTATATCGTGAAAAAATACAATTATCTGGAATTAAAACAACAAAAAATTGCTTACAAATTCCAAATATTATATTACACGCACACGTTTGTGAATTATTGCCCAGCACTATTATGTTCAGATTTTCTATAACGTACAGTTTGTTCATTAATTATCTCATCACCCACATAAGTGGGGATGATATATTGTAGTCACTTTGCTTTATAGGAAAATAACTGCCTATACTTCCTACACAACATGGCCGCGCTACCCCCTCCTATTGATATTAGGGCTGGTGGAACCCACCAATGAGTCTCACATGATGATCTCATAGTAGGGGTTAGGGTCATTAGTTTTTGAAACGGTACACAATTTGGTGATATTTACGTGTGTGGGTGGGTGGGTGGGTGTGTGGGTGGGTGGGTGGGTGTGTAGGTGGGTGGGTGGGTGGGTGGGTGCATATGCAACAATTAATTTTGTGTTGCTTGTAACTCAAAAACAGTATAATACACGCATAAACCAAAATTGGTGGACGGCTACCCCTCTTAGGGGGCTATTGTCTCTAAAGTTTTGGGGTACACGGGTAAAAGGTCACAGATCAAATGAAACAAGTTCTTGGTGATTGCTGTATCTTTTGAAGGAATTACTTGGTATCTGTAAATTGCATAGGTGGTTAGGCTTTAAAATTCTACAAAAAATACAAATAATTTGAGGTCAAAGGTCATGAATCAAAGGTCAACAAAATGTTTTTTATGCAAAATTTTGCGCCATTTTAAACTAAAAAAGTACAAGACCTATACCATCTAAGTTAAATGAACGTTATTTTGTAATCAACGCACGTATTGCATCTGATGTCGACTTATTCCAATGATGAAGAGCGAATAATGCCCCCTCCGGCACAAACACTTAGTGGCACACTTTGGGTGGAGATAGTCAAGTTGGGGAACATTTAGCAGTTGATAATATGGCACCATAGTCTTTCCATGTAATGACCTTCCTCTGGATTATCATGATTCTTCAGAAATGATATGACCTTTTGGTAAAATTCTTTCGGGTGTTTTCTTATATTTTCTCTTGTAGCTGAAAAGCAAGCTCTATAACAAATCCGCACAGAAACTGGCGGTGGTTTCCCAAAAATCTCTTGATAAAATCCACCTAAGGTGAGATTTGTTCGGCGCATTTTACCATCGCGAATTATTTGTGCCCATTTGCCGTTTCTGGGGTAACGAATTCTGCCCCATTTGTTGTACGGTCCGCTAACTTTGCAAAATTTGCTCTCCTTTACCTTGACCACATAGTCCATTGTCTTCCGGAAGCAACGCTTATTCGAAGTCTGGTCATGACCTTGAAGGAAGACGGTAATATTTGCCAGGTTGTCGTAATTCGCTATGATATGGTAGAGGTAGGTGTGAGCTTCTCTACCTACATTGGGAAGTTTTTTCCACTTGTAGACGTCAAATGGTGGTCGCTCACCTGTACCTTTGTGATACACATAGCTGTACTGAACAAAGGGTTTAATCCAATCCAGCGCCTCCATGTAGTGAGAAATAACAAACTCGTAATCCATACTTCGTTGAAGGACTCGGCCCATATTGTTCCTGGAATTGACAAGGTTTGGGTTTGCGTAGGTCTCCTCGGGTAATCCCCTGACGATTCTGTCGACAACCTCGACCCCCTGCATAAAGGAATGGTCTTGATTTGAGACTTCGTACCGCCAGCCTCCAAATCGTCCTCGGGAGTAGACGTCTTTTGACTCCAGCCAAGGTTGTATGGTGTCGAGTATGCTGTCTCTTGTCAGAGAAGGAACTGGATAACCGTGGTCCAGCCGGCGGTGATACTTGGAAACGACCATATCTCCCGAAATGAATCCATATTCGATCAGAGCATTGACAGTTGCTGTCACCAAATTACTAGGTTTCCAGTACTTTGGATTTGAATTATTTTTAGGTTCTGCCGCCTCGCACATGAGCGACCAAAATTCTCCTGGCTTTGGAACATGATCATTCGAATAATTAGAGAACACAGTGACACGGTAAAATGGAGAATCTGAATCTGGAAAATACATCCAGGACTTGTCAGATAGTGTCATAGGAGGCTGGCCAGTCAGCCCGATTCCAACTACGTGAGTATGAGAATAAACCAGTTGTGACGCTAACATTTGTTTGTGCTTCAAAGTCTTGTCTTTACATCTCAGCATATTAAAAAAATTGTCTAACGGTATCGTTGATATCAAAGTGTCGTAATTCAGTAACGTGCCATTTTTCAAGAGTACTATCTTGGAATCCAAATCAACATTAGTCACCTTCGTCTGGAATGAAAACCAATTTCGTGGAATCAGCTGAGCTACCCCTCTCCAAATGTTACCAGTGCCATTGAAACTTGGAAATCTGAAGAATCTATTAGGTCCCCACGCTGAGTCTTTGACACTGGTACCCTGGTTAAATGCAGAGATTTTGGCTTTGATCTTTTTCACGTCTGGTACAGCCACTCTCTCCCCAACCCAAACAGAATTCATTTCAGTAGAATTGATAGTCCAAACTTTCTTATTGTATTTCCTCATGAACACATCACAGAGACCAATCCCGAAGTTTTTACCAGCCACTCGTCAAAGTTGGTGGGCTTCATGGTGATTGGATGACGGGTGATCTCCTCAAGACCTGATAAGCTTTTCTCCTGGTCTATCTTATCCATGACCTCAATGTTATTCTGAACAGGGTAAGGAATGAATCGTCTTTTACCGTCAGATCCCTTCATAAAGGCAAAAGCTGCCCTGACGCGTCGATTCCAATCCGAAACGACTCGGTCAAGGGTCCTGTCGAAGTACACATAGTGGGAGAAGACTACGTGACCTCCCATGTCCCAAAGAAACCCCTGGTCATCTCTCTCTGATGAGGCCAGACCTCCTGGGTGGTTCTCCTGCTCCAAGATGGTCACCCTTGTTTTCTTGTTACTAAATTCTTGTTGCAGCTCGTAGAGTCGTTGAGCGGCTCCTAGAGCAGTTGGCCCAGATCCGATGATAACAATGTGGTCGTTTTTGCCGATGGTGGTGTGTTGATTGGGTTCAAGAAGCCTCGGCCTTGTCGATGGGTACAATTCATCTGTTGAAAGAGAACGGATGCAGATCATTGCATGATTCATTTTATCCAACTGTTTCACGGGGTCTACGTTTGAATCCGAATCATTGTTTATTAACAAGCATGCTCTAATTTACATAACCAATTAAGTACACATCAATACGAGGACTTCTGAAAAGGCGCTCGGAGAAGTTAGATACCCCTTGATGGGACGAAATATAGGAGGGAGACAACAGTGGAAATCAAAGCTCAGTGAAAATGGGTAGCTGAATTCCACAATGTCCGAAGTACAAATCAGAAGAACACGATGGATCCTCAATACAAACACCGGGATAGAAAAGTCCCATGCACTTATGATGCCTAACCTAATATAAATAGTCCACGCAAAACATTGCATGCGCGCAGCTTTGACTTTCCCACGAACTGACGAAACCTCTGGTTGAGTTTCCATTAATGGTCCTCACGACCCTGACAGCAAAACCTACTTCAAAGTATTTCCTTCAAAGAGCACTAGACCAAAAATTGAGGCACTTGTTTACCAAATTTTACAGATGTATTATCCACAAGAGATCTATAAATTGCATGCATCCATAGCCCACAGTCGACATAAGTGGAAAGGTCACTTGAATATTCCTATTACACCGTTGTGTTCCATATAAGCATTTGTTTTTGGGGAAGAGGGGATCTCTATAAATACGCCTCCACTTTTTGGTCTAATGCTCCTTTAACTGTATTCATACAATGTACAAATCACTAACATCAATTCTTTAAGTTTTCAAAATACTAACCCAGAAAATTCGGCCCACGTGTAAACAACTGATAGTTTGTTGACCTTTCTATTCACAAAAATGAAAGCCCGTAATTATTTCTCCCGTAATATACATTTTAAGTATTGAAACCAAAACATGGTGACTGTGTTACGTAGTGGTGTCAGTAGGCTATTTTGACTGGGTGGGGTGGGAATGGGGGAGAGGGGAGGGGGGGGTAGAGTATAAGATTTACCGACGGCCTCAAATTAGCATCTCATTTGAAGACAAAAATGCCTTCCTGTGAAAAAGTTAATAAGCAAAATCGGTATTTTTACCGACTTGATACCAGATTTACAAATTTTACCGTCTGACACATCCCCCTTTCTGGTGTTTACGCCCCTGCGAGGTGTACCCTAATCAAATAAAGAACTACGTTTACTTTTCCATGAAATAATAATGTCATGTCATGAAGCAAACATATTATTGTGAGCATGCTAGAATTAAATATTTGTGTTAAAAATCAGGCTTTATTTCATTAGATTGATTGAAATGACTGAACCAAGCCTAATTTAGTATTGAAGTATCCTATGGTCACCATTGGGATATGGCGGTGATAATCATCGATGCTGGATATATGCTATACACTGCATAAATATTGAAAGTCTGAAAATAACGAATAGTGGCTAATGAAATAGCCATTGAAATCCCCATCAAAAAATATAACGGGAAACAATGCTTTCGTTAGCCTTAGCGCACACCTCACTAGATTGTTGTGTACCACCTGTTATTTCCATAACCACGACAGCTGTTTAAAAATAGTTAGCGTAAAGCTTACTAGTTGTCATCATTTTCATGGGAAAGATTATGAATTCATTAGAAAAATGTGAAAAGTCAATAGTGAATATATATTTCAGGGAGTTCCCACACTTTCTAAAAACATTACCGTACCTCAAAAATGGGTAAGATCTCATATCGGGACACATCACAAATTGAAATTTGGAGTTAGTAAATGCCATGCTTTCGCCACATATGCCCAAATTTCTCCTATTATATGGATCTTGGTTACATTAGCTATTGAATATACAGCACAATACAGCTCTAATACAATCAGCCGTATTCATGATGATCTAGTAGCCGCATTGTAAAGTTGTTTAAACTTTGGATATACCTGTCTAACGATGCATGCAGCGTCTACTAATTGGAAAACCCCACAAAAGTAATACTGCCTTTCAAGCATAGTCGGATAATTTCCAGATACAATTGCATGCATAAAAACTACTCAAATTGAGTTCAATCACTCATAGAGCATTACATGGAAACTGTATCCTATGATTTTGTAGGCGTGTAAGCAAGCAATGCAAATCGGAAGCAGGGGTCGGTTCACCTGTTTGAAGAGGAAGTGGCACCTGTTTGGGGAGGAAGGGGAACCTGTTTAGAGATGAAGGGGCACCTGTTTGGAGAGGAAGGGTCACCTGTTTGGAAAGGAGGGGTCACTTCTTTGGAGAGGAAGGGGCACTTGTTTAGATATGAAGAAGCGCCTGTTTGAAGATGAAGGGGCACCTGTTTGGAGAGAAGGGGCACCTGTTTGTAGAGGAAGAAGCACCTGCTTGGAAGGAAGGGGCACTTGTTTGGAGATGAAGGGCCGCCTGTTTGGAGATGAAGGGACACCTGTTTGGAGAGGAAGGGCACATGTTTGGAGATTAAGAGGCGCCTGGTTGGAGAGGAAGGGGCACCTGTTTGGAGATGAAGGGTCACCTGTTTGGAGATGAAGAGGCACCTGTTTGGAGAAGAAGGAGCACCTGTTTTGGAGAGGAAGGGGCGTCCGTTTGGAGATGAAGGGGCGCTGGTTTGGAGATGAAGGGACACCTGTTTAGAGAGGAAGGGGCACCTGTTTGGATAGGAATGGACGCATGTTTGGAGATGAAGCGTCACCTGTTTGGAGAGGACGGGGCACCTGTTTGATGAGGAAGGGTCACCTGTTTGGAGAGGAAGTGGCACCTGTTTGGAGTGGAAGAGGAACCTGTTTGCAGAGGACGGGCACCTGTTTGGAGAGGACGGGCACCTGTTGGAGAGGAAGGGTCACGTGATTAGAGAGGAAGAGGCACCTGTTTGGAGAAGGAAGGGGAACTTGTTTGGAGAGGAAGGGAGGCGCCTGCTTGGAGAGAAAGGGAAACCTGTTTCGAGTGGAAGGGGCGCATCTTTGGAGATGATGGGTCACCTGTTTGGAGAGGGAGGGTCACCTGTTTGGAGATGAAGGGTCACCTGTTTCGAGAGGAAGTGGCACTTGTTTGAAGATGAAGGGGCGCCTGCTTGGAGATAAAGGGTCACCTGTTTTGAGAGGACGGGACACCTGTTTGAAGAGGAAGGGTCACCTGTTTGGAAAGGAAGTGGCACCTGTTTGGAGAGGAAGGGGAACCTGTTTTGAGATGGAGAGGCGCCTGCTTGGAGATGAAGGGGCGCCTGTTTGGAGATAAAGGGGCGCCTGCTTGGAGATGAAGGGTCAACTGTTTGGAGAGGACGGAACACCTGTTTGAAGAGGAAGGGTCACCTGTTTGGAGAGAAAGTGGCACCTGTTTGGAGAGGAAGGGGAACCTGTTTTGAGATGAAGAGGCGCCTGCTTGGAGATGAAGGGGCGCCTGTTTGGAGATGAAGGGGCACCTGTTTGGAGAGGACGGGCGCCTGTTTGTAGAGGATGGGCGCCTGTTTGGAGATGAAGGGGCACCTGTTTGGAGAAGCAATGAAGTGGCAATAAAACATGCTGACTTTTCTCAATATCTTCAGATGTCAATTATAATGTAAGGAGTGACGTTTAATAAGAGTCCATATGATAACGCTAACATGATCCCACAATTCACTACAACAGCTTCTAAAAAATAAGGCATCGTACCCACACAACCTTTGGTTTCACGTTACTTGAGGCACTGCTTGCCATGCTGTTTTCTCAAAAGTGTAACAAAACGTCGCTAAAATGATAAATTATTATTATTAGAAAGGATGATAGTGACTGAATGTAGACTACTTTTCTAAAACCTAATGTTGCACCGCCCTCTGGATATACAAAAATATATAAAATAATTCAGTCAAAAATCTTTCGGGGTAAATTAATTTTAGTACAAAGTCATACCATAATCGATGATGTTAGACGTCGGTTGTCGCTGCTGGTATACAAGTAACAGGGTAATCACCACAGTGGTAAACGATACCACTCTCAACAAACGTCGGTGTACTGTCATAGCGGCGGGTGATCTTTTTCTTGTTTTGCTGTGAAAGTATACACAGTCGATTTAGCTCGATGTTTAAACCATCTCTGTGTCAAAGTAACAGCTACCTGTTTCAACGAGCAGTTGAAGTTTATAATTTACTGACACATCGCGCATTCAGTTTCATGGAAGAGTATTCATAGATAGAGTATCACTTCCCGTAGAAATAACTTGACCTTCAAATTGATGTAGTACAGTGGAATTGGCGATAAATCAAACGCATCAAAAATGGGAGCTGTCAAGATTATCAATAACGTTTCTTCTGGAAGTGGCAGTGTTTGTCTGACTTTTGTGACAAAAATCCGGACAAAGTGATGAAAACACGCACATAGTCTGATAGTAACGAAAAACCGGAACAAGCCCAAAATTTCATTATTAACAATTGTCATAACATTAGAGGTGATCATTGTACTGATAACATGTCTTGTGACTATAATTTGTTTAAGAAAGCATAGAAAAGCCACAGAAAGCTCAAAACCAAAATAAATTTCCTCTAAGGCTCAATATGTATCACACAGACACAGCTCTAATGTAAGCAACTGTTTAAAGAAATGTAACATTTAAGTAGTCTGTTTAATTTGGTAAATTTATTGTCCTTTTTTGTCCTCAACATCTAAGGTGTAAAGGAAAGCCACTGGTTCTTATCAGAGCTCTTGACTTTTGATTTTGGTAAGAAAATGGTTGAATTTATAAATTGATAGAATTAGAAAAATAAAGTTTTTATACATGTCTTCACCTTACAGTCCGGAAGTATGTCTGTATAAGTCATGCAGCCAAATTGTTCAGTCTGGAAGCATGCCTATTATTAAACATTTATAACACAAGAGAATAATAAAGTCATGCAGCCATATTGTTCAGTCCGGAAGCATGCCTATTAATAGGAATATTATAACACACAAGAATATTAAAGTCATGCAGCCATATTGTTCTGCCTTTTAGTATTAAGTCATGAAAAATGGAGGAAAAAGATATTTTAAACTTTCGTCTATTTAAGATATTAAATATTTAGATATATATATATATATATATATATATATATATATATATATATATATATATATATATATATATATATATATATATATATATATATATATATATATATATATATATATATATATATATATATATATATATATATATATATATATATATATATATATATATATATATATATATATATATATATATATATATAAATATAAATATATATATATATATATATATATATATATAATATATTATATATATATATATATATATAATATATATATATATATATATATATATATATATATATAAACAAAATACAGGAAGATGATGATGTCTATAGAATCAACTTTATTTTAAAATCACAAAATTTTCGGACACGCCTGTGTCCTTCTTATATGTGAATTACAATACTCATGATAACTTTGAACATAAACATACTCAAACAGTGTAGGAGCGCAAAAGTAAATGCGCGTGTGAATGCGTGTGCTGTGCGTGGTAGTAAGCGTACTATCTGGGACCGTCGTGTGGAGCGTGGAAAGAGATCATGAAAGAATGCGTTGAAAATCAATTGTTATGTCATGTAGTTTATTTGAATGCGGTGTAATTGCTCAGAAATGACATGTCTTTGTTAAGACCATGAGTCTTGGTCTTGTATTTTACGATGTGTTGTAATTCCGCGAGTCTTCTGTCTTTTGTATTCCTAAACTTTCCTTTCAATAAGCAGATTTTGATGTCATTTATGTTGTGTCTAGGAGTGTTGAAGTGTAAAGGTATAGGAAGTCCCATGTCGTGTCTGACGGAATGTGTATGGTTGTTAAAGCGATACCTGAATTTACCTCCTGTTTCGCCTATGTAATGAGCCTCAGGGCATTTTTGGCAGTATAGAAGGTAAATGACGTTTGCCGAGTCGCAAGTTAAGTTTCCAGGTCTTAGTGTTTGGTTGTTGATCGTGATTTCGGTGTTGGTGTTGACGTGTTTACATACTCCACATCTAGCTTTACCACAGGGGGCATTGCAAGAACCAGCGTTTGCAGTGGAACCACAGGAGCTACGGACCAGTTTGCTACGGAGGTTAGGTGGTTGTCTTCGTGCATAGATGGGAGGTTGTTCAAAACCTTACCGATATTGGTATCCATTTGCAAAGAGCTGTAATCATTTTTATTGATTTGATAAGAGGCTCTAGTCTGGGATCATATTTAGTGATAATAGGTATGCGAGTAACTGAGGTTTTTGTCTTGTAAGTGAGGAGTGTGTTTCTGTCCAGGGCGCAAACTTGATGGTAGTAAGCTAAGATCCGTTTAAAGGATAACCACGTGAAATAAAGTAACCGAACAAGTTAGCGGCGTCTTCAGTAAAACTTCTTTGGTCTGAACAGATACGTTTGTATCTCAAAAGCTGGCTATAGATTAGAGAGTTTTTTGAGGTGAAGGGGATGAAAGCTGTTGTATGCAAGGTATGTATGTCTGTCCGTAGGTTTGGTGTATGTACGTGTAGAAATTTGCCCATTCGCCAGTTGGATGGTAACATCAAGAAAATTTATGCTAGTATTAGAACTATCATATATGAACTTAATGCTATGGTGATGATCATTAAGCCTGTTAATGAATTCTTCCAAGCGATCTGCTCCATGTCCATATCAGAAAAATATCGTCTATGTAACGAAAGTATGCCAGGGCCTGCAAGCACAATTTGACAGAAACTTTTCTTCAAACACAGCCATGAAGATATTGGCATAGCACGGGACCATTTTGTGCCCATACATAATTGAAGATAAAATTCTCGATTGAAGGTAAACGCATTATGCTCCAAAATGAATTTGATTAATTTGCAAATGTCATCACTAGAATTTGTGGATGGTTGTCTTCTGTCAAGAAAGGTTTTGCACGCATGAATACCTTCTGAATGTGGAATGTTGGTATACAGGCCCTTGACATCCAATGTCACTAAGATCGAGTCTTCTGATATATTCTTAATATCACCCAATTTCTTAAGAAAGTCTGTGGTGTCCTGTATGTAGCTAGGGATGGTTTTAAGTAACGGCTGCAGTTCCTTATCTACGTATGATGAAACATATTCAGTCAGTGTACCGACTCCAGAAACAATCGGACGTCCGGGAGGATTGATATTGAGACGTCGAGCTTCATTAACGAAATTACTCTCGTCACTGTTAGGATCTGCTGATCGTACTAAACCCGGCAGTTTGTGGAGCTTGGGTAGTGTATAAAACGTTCCAGCTTCAGGTCGGGGAGGAATGAGCTTGCTTACCTCCTCTTGCATCCTAGGTTGTAAACTTGATGTCACATTATAAAGTTCTTTGGTAAATGAATTTGTTGGATCTGTATCAAGTCGTTTATAAAAATCCTCGTTGGTGAGTTGTGACTTAGCCTCATCTGTGTATCTACTCTTATCGAGAACAGCGGTGCCGCCTCCCTTATCCGCTGGCTTGATTATGATGTTGTTATTCTTTTGCAGATTGCGGAGTCCATGTCGCTGTTTAACAGTTAAATTGTCACGAAGCTTTGATTGGTGTGTTTTCAAGTCATTTAGGAATGCATCTAACTGCTTTTCGATTTTGTTGATATGAGTATCTAGTGTGGTATTTCTTCCACGGGGAAGTCAAAGAGATGGCATCTTGAAAGGATCTAACACAGGAGTATAATCATAAGATGATGTGTCGTCGGAACTGAAAAATTCAGCTTTATATAGGCGAGATGTGTATTCGTGAATATATAAAGTTCTACATTGTCTAATGAAGGGGTGGGACATATATATATAAATCCCTAAACTTTTGATCAGTAATAACTCAAAAATGGAAATAAGTATTTTTTTAACAAGTTACACCTATAAATATTGATTCATATCTTAGGTAATGTAAGATCTATTACTGCATTCTAAAGAATATAGCAGTAAAATGGAAGAGAAACCACAGTACTAAAATCATGCAAAGAAATCACACCAGCAATTGTATACACAATCATCATCTTGCCCTGAAATTTATGGATGGAGTTTAATCCTCTGCTAGATTTAATGCCATACACATTTTCCCATAATTGTTTAAAAGAGTATTAGTTCAGTGGCACATCAAGTAAGTTTTATATTAAACTATTTCATTATCTTATACCGTTAAGGAGATAAACGTTTGTCTCATTTGTGTAAAACTGATGTGCTTCGTCTACTGTAGAAGGTTGGCACCCTCATCCTCACCTTCTTAACAATTATTAATATGTATATTAAAAAATTGATCCATTATTTTTACTAGTAACAAAGATAAACTGACCATAATCAATATTAATGTGTGTCAGTATAATTGACCTGAAATAGACCAAGTGTGCATCAAAAAGTACAGTAGCAATGAGGAATATATATGAAACAGACAGGAGGGAAAAAAACTAACAACACATTTAGGTATTTCCTATATACATGTATAGTATGACAGAAGTTATTTACTTGTTTACTGGTATATGTACAGCATTAGAAATGACTGCTAAAAACCAGGAACACTCCGACCGGTCCTCAGCGGAGCAGGGTTGATCGAAGTAAAAGTGATCTATTTCATTATTTTCCAAAGTACAAATCAGTATACAATTTCACCTCTTCTACACTCTATACAAACTGTGCAATGAACCATGTGATTGATTTCCACCCGGAAATCAAAGAGTATTCATAAAGGGTAACAGCATCTTACAGGGAATACTACCCTACCACGGGGCTATTGATGTTGGTACAAGTGGTGAGGCGGATATTACGTTATGTATGAATGGCTTACGTTAAAACTTGGAGACCATCTAGAGTAAGATTTTTATGAGGTATTAGTGTCTTCGTATATCCTCCCCCAGCCCTTCCCCTTCTTCACCCCCACCCCCTGACAGTCTGGACTAAACTTAAAAATATTTATGCTTATTCTAAAAATGATCTTCGCCATATTTTCAATCTTCCTTTTTTGACAACAATAGATAACAACTCGAAAGCTTTTCAAATAAAAATTTGCATAATATAATTCCTTTAAATGAGTGGTTTTTCAAAGTGGGCCTGGCTGACTCCCCAATATGTGAATTTTGTAAGTTAGACGCAGAATCACTCCAACATTTGTTTGTTAATTGCCGGTTTACCAGGTTTTTTTGGCAGGAGATTATGAGTTATTTTGTTACTTTTCCATTTCCTCACGTTTCCCACTCTTCTATTTTACATGGTTTTTTTTGAAGTGGGTAGAGATTTTAAGTTAACTCAGCAAGTGATTCTAGTAGGTAAGCAGGTAATTTATGAATGTAAAATACAAAATAATAGCCCAACTGTCCGTCACCTGATTTCTAAATTAGATATTATTCGTAAATTAGAAGAGCATATAGCAACAAGAAATGATAAGTTAAAGTCCCACAATGAAAAATGGTTTTTATTTTTGCATCTTCTCGTTTAAGTTTTTCTTGCATCCGGAATCCTCTCAACATATTTCTGGTCTTTCTTTTTTCTGTTTTCTGTTAGAAAGTTTAAGAATGTTTCACTTTTAATTACGAACAATTATGGTTTATGAACTATGTTATGATAGTTGTTTTCCTTTTGACATTTTCTTCATTGTGATGGTATGTTCAGATATGAGAATTTAACAAATAAATTGTACTAAAACAAAAACAAACAGCATCTTTCAAGGAGTATGAAATGTCTTGGGCTAAATCATGAAGGTTTCTTTTATACCTCCATGTCTAAATTAGAGGCATGATATGATAGTCTTCCAAAGGAAGTATGTTCATACAGAACAAAGTATGGTGTGTGTAATTTAAAACCTATAAGTAGCCCTGGTAATTAACGCTGGCATTGTTTTATCTCTGCTGCTGGGGAAAGGTGAAATGAACTATGAGCATATAAGTATTCATACCTCAATGTTATGAAGCAAAACTAATATTGTGGAATGATGCATGTAATTTGTGGTTTAAAAATTGCAGAAGTGTCTCTACTAATGAGTATATTTGCTGGGTATACCTTTTTTCTAAAGGGATTGGTGATATCCAGCTAAATCCAGTTAATACTGATTCTCTCTTTTTAGCAATTTTTTGCTAAGAACTATTGATACAAATAATCTAACTTGGAAAACAGAAATTACATTTATGAAATGACTTTGCTTACATAATGCCATTAAAACCCAAAATTTATTTGAATTTGACATTTCCAGTCAAACAAATTATGCTCCCTGCTATCCAAGTTTCAACGTGGGTTGTCTTAATCTCCAAATACACAAAGGTCGTCGTGATAACATTCCAAGAGTAATGGTATTTGTTCACTTTGTAACATGCAGAAACTCAAAGATGAGTTTCATTTTTTGCTTGAATGCCCTTGCTTATCTGAAATAAGATATAATAAGATTACGTATTTTCAAGTTTAAAGAATTATTGAAATGCGCTCTACAACTAAGACTAGTTCTTCGGCTGTCTAGGGGCGCACATGAACTTAGTACTTGAAAGGGAAAGTGAATAAACACCGCGTTTTCACGCTTCTCTTCTCGAAGTGTTCACAGAACCAGGCAGGGGTGACTCTCCTGCCGTCGGGACCGACAGCTTAATGTCACCTCCAAAGGACGGTGCGCGCCGCCATAAAACCATTGTCACTTTTCTCAACAGCTGAATGAGGAGTAGGAGCTGCAGATGAAATGCTTCCGCTTTTGATGTTCGGCGTATCTGTTTGCATAGCTGTGGAAAAATCGAGTTAGAACTGAACAAGGCTTCAACCAGGGACCCCCAACATTTAAGCCGTGCGGTCTGCCACTGAGATCATTGTATACATTCCAAAGTATTTATCACTGCAGCAATTCCATATTATGTTACGTACAAGAAGCAAGTCGCTGTTATGTAACATCTGTCATTTTCTAGAGAAAGCTTGGGAATTTCGCAGAAAAATTGATTCATATGATGAGATGTATATTTAGTTTGCCTTAAGTTTGTTAAAAATTCTTTAATTATTTGTTCTATTATGTTGCTGTTATAGCATTGTCATGCTTTACATATTTTTGATTGATTGGTTATGATTTGTATATGGCTACACTTAATGTGTACCAAAAAAGACATAAACATGTAATAGAAATGTACAGTATTTAACTGCATTTATGTTGCTGGGATATGTTATCGGTCAAAGAAAACGTTGGTTGGGTGCTTACAAATTAGCAAAAAAAATAGCAAAAAAATTAACAAAAAAAAACCATAAGCAAAAAGAATCTCAGAGCGGTCATCTAGCAAACAAATGTTTGAAAACGCCGCACCCACCTATGACGAAGCCCTAAGATCCAGTGGATATGCCGAGGGCCTCACATACATGGAACCACCGCAACATCAGCCACCTAAGAAAAAGCGCCGCCAATGGAATATCATTTGGTTTAATCCGCCCTATGGTAAGAGTGTCAGCAGCAACGTGGGGGTGTATTCCTTACATTATTACGCAAGCACTTCCCACCCTCACACAGATTACACAAAATATTTAACCGGAACAATGTAAAAGTCAGCTACAGCTGTATGGGTAGCATGAAGTCGGCCATAAGCGCACACAATTCAAGGACCTCGCAAAATACAAAAAACCCAACCCCACCAATAAATGCAATTGCCAGAGCCCCGCAGCATGCCCCTTGCCTGAAGAATGCTTGGCCACCGCCATTGTGTACAAGGCAGTGGTGCACCACAATAACACAAGCCACTCATACATAGGCATAAGCGGGGAATCTTTTAAATTGAAATATAACAACCACACAAAATCTTTCCGAAATAAACCTTATGCTAATGATACAGAGTTATCGAGGTTCATATGGGACCACAAGAACAGCGAGAAAGTTACTCAATTAAATGGTCGATTGTGAAACATTCCAACACACAATGAGGCACTTCCGCACAATGCAGCTTATGCTTAGAAGAAAAGCTCGCAATTGTCTCTTCTATCTCAAGAAAAGAGAACTTGTTTAACAAGAGAACAGAGCTGGTATCGAAATGCCGTCACCAAGGTGCACTCAAGCGTGCAAGACAAAGAGAGCCAAGCTAGGTTTATGTTTAGTACCACACTTGCCTGATTAACGCGAAAGGGCGTGAAACTTAAAGTAGCAAGTTTAGATTCGTTATCATTATATATATATATATATATATATATATATATATATATATATATATATATATATATATATATATATATATATATATATATATATATATATATATATATATATATATATATATATATATATATATATATATATATATATATATATATATATATATATATATATATATATATATATATATATATATATATATATACATATATATATATATATATATATATATATATATATGTGTATGTATATATATATATATATATATATATAGATATATAGATATAGATATATATATATATATATAGATATATATAAATACATATATATATATATATATATATATATATATATATATATATATATATATATATATATATATATATATATATATATATATATATATATATATATATATATAGATATATAGATATATATATATATATATATATATATATATATATATATATATATATATATATATATATATATATATATATATATATATATATATATATATATATATATATATATATATATATATATATATATATGTATATGTATATGTATATGTATATGTATATGTATATGTATATGTATGTATATATATATTTAGAACCGGAAAAGCCTTGTTCATATAACACTACTGAGGATCACGGATTGCTTGTACCAAATGATGATTGACATTCAAAATGTTTCAGTTACGGTATGTGCCAAGAAAAGAAAGCGGTTACCAAACTGCAAGGTTCTGTAAAATGGTTTTATAGCAGCTATAGATTTTCTTATAAAAGTTAAAATGTTAGTCCTTTTATTTTTATATTCAAATTTATATTAAGAAGAGCTCCTCATTTTGAGTCTTTACATTCTGAAGATAGCAGTTTTTAGTTTTTGAGTTGCATACATGAATGCCGGCTTCCTGTAAAGTAGGATGTCTATACCAGTAATTTATCAAACTTCTTTGTGACTTCTTTGAAAGTGTTTTTCCATTATCTTTGAAAAGTGGTTTTACCCATTTGTTATCAGTTTTTCATCATCTTAAGATGTACATACTGTATCTAACCACTGAATCAGCGTGTCAATGATTTTCTTTGCCAGCTTAGCATCTATTTGGGGATTATGGCCAAATTTTATTTTGAAATGTTTGATCAGAATCAAATATATACCAAATATGATGATAATTATTAAAAGTATTAAAGAGAGAATTAAAGAGACTAGTTTAAAAGATTATTCAATTAGCAATGGGTTCCCTCCCCATTGTGTCTGTGAGGGTAAGGGGGCGAGGGGGGGGGGGAGCTCCATTGTTCATATTCCATGGTCGTTATTACAGGCCTAGATTTGGTTGGCTTCAAAGGTAAGTCATTAGGTAAGTTTTCTCTTAAGTTTGCTTGCATTTCCAGCTAAAATAATTAGGTGAAAACTGTTTTCTGGTAATTTTCCATCATTCCACAACTCTGAAAAGCTCTTTGAAACTGGCCAATAGATTAAATTCGCGGTGAGAGATTAAAGAAGGCAAGTTGAAAAGTCTAGTAATTGAATAGTTTCAATCAATTTTGATAGATCTTTTAAATTCTTAGGTTTTTTTTAGGCTGTTGTGCAAATCTCTTTTCTACTGTCCTAGAAATTCGGGTATATTACAGTCTTAGAAAAACACTTTTATCCTCTTGATGTATAAACTGTTGTTTAAGATCTTTTTATCTAGTACAAATAAAGATATCAGTACAAAATGTATGATAACCTCTGTTATTGTTTTTATTTGATTCATACCACATGTTACATACGTGCCCAAAATTTTCTAAAGTTTTGAAGGGGACAAGGGGGTGAGAAGGGGGGAGGAGGGGGTAGAGTATTTTTCCAAAAGGCGAACAATTAAACGAATTTAATTACGGTACAAAAATTACAACCTACAAATCATGAAGGTGATTTTTGTATAACTTTTCATATTTTGATCTTTTGTTTCGATTAGATTTTGTTTGCATTTCCTATTTTTCATTAAATTTAGGGTGGGGGAGGGCGAAGGGGGAGCTTGGTTGGTTGGTAATCTTTTTCTTGTCCCGACACTTATAAACATTAGCAAACTATTTTAGAAATTGAAGGCAGGGGAAATGCCAGAAATCACCCAATCAGACAACTTGAATATCATGGCCCAAGTGGTATGTGTAACTTGAGCTATGGGGCTTGAACTGTGGGGCTTGAACTGTGGGGCTTGAGCTGTGGGGCTTGAGCTGTGGGGCTTGAGCTGTGGGGCTTGAACTGTGGGGCTAAAACTATCGGGCTTGAGCTGTGGGGCTTTTTTATAGTTATATTCTCTGTACAGGAGCGTCGGAAGGATTTTCAGACTGGTGTGAAAACAAATATCCGTTCTTGCCACACTGAAACTGAGAAGGAATTTTTTGACAATTGGTGCCAGGAAATACAATCTGACAGCTTTTGGCACTTAAAAAACATGTTGTGGTTAATATTGGACATTTTTTAAAGAAAACTATCGCTAATAAAAATATAACACGATCATAACAAAGGAAGCTTAATATAAAAAAAAACACTATTGTTAACCGAGTGCCCACCTGCAACACCCGTTCCGGCGCCCTTGCTGTATGAAGATGTGTTTGTATTTTAAGGTGATGTTATGCCTCTCACTCCCCCACCCCCAACACACACACACATTAGGTACGAAAATTTCATATTGTGAATTTTTTCACCCCCTACCATCACCACTAAGGTGCGCAAATAACCCCATGCTCAAGCCCCTTCTGCCAGTGAAGAATTAGGGGAAACATCCTAGCATGAAATTAGATGCACACAATTTCCGGAATTATTTTGCACATTTTGAGAAAACAGGAGGAAATCCATCTTTACCATTTTTGTGATTGGCCATGGAATTAATTACCATCGCACATGCCTGCAGAGAGCCCAGGCTGCTATACGCATGAGCAGGGGCGGCGGGGCTGGGGTCCCAATACGGTAAAAGGGTGTCTTTTTGTAACATTGATACATTATGTATAGTTGTAAATTCAGCGACTGGGTCCCCCTCTCCAAACAATGTTTCTTTTATTTAAATTCAGCAGTTACATGTCATTTCCAGCTTCAATTTCTCTCACAAACAAATCTTATAAAATACAAACAAATCTTGTTACTTTCGGGAGCTTCGCCCCTAGCAGATCATTGCTGCTTTCATAGTTGACTAAATGCCTGAAAACGCTGAAAATTATATTAACTGTCAGGTATGTGGGGGGGGGGAGGGCTTTACCTCTGCACTCCCACCAGTACATCACACATGGAACCTTTTATACACTACGTATACACACTAAAAATCTCCTTCAATTTTCGTAAATTTCCCTCATTATCGTCAAATTTGCTTCTTCCTTTTTTTGCATTTTCCTTTATTTTCGAGAAATTTGTTTTTCAATTTTCGAGAATTATCAATTTTTGGAAAATTTCCTACAATATTCGTAAAATATCCGTCATTTTTGTAAAATTTGTTTCAATTTCCTTGTAATTTGCTTCAGGCTTTTATCACTTTCCTTCATTTTCGAAAATTCGCTTACTTCGTAAATAATCCTTCCTTTGTGAAATTGAAATTTTCGTGCACATTCCTCATTTTCGTCAATTTTTCTGAAATTTTTGAGAAGTTGTCACAATTTTCGATAAATTTTCTTCAATTTCCGTAAAATTTGGTTCATTTTGTAAAATTTCTTTCATTTTCTTGAAAATATTTAAATTTTTTAAAGTGTTCTTCAATTTCCGTAAGATTTGCTTTATTTTTGTGAAATTTGGTTCAAGTTGTGAAATTTCCATTATTTTTTTGAAAATTTTCTGAAATTATCGAGAAATGTTGCCAAATTTTGCCAATAAATCTACAAACCCTTTCTTCTCTTTACAAAGAGTTTTTGGACCGTAAGTGATAAGCGACTCATACATTTTTGTACTGAGGTTTGTTGAGACAAATGATCAAATCTGGCCCCTAATGTCAAATACTTTCCTACGCCGCTGACATGTTGAGCAGGTGAGAATAGAAGAAAAGTTACGGGTAATTAAAACATTTTTTTTGGTGGAAAATCCTAAAAATTGCAGAGCTACATGGTTCACGTGGATAAACCAATGTCCATGATCGTTCTTTCTTCAGACTTTTGGTATTGCAGAGCTACATGGGTCACGTGTATAAATTAATGCCCATGATCGTTCTTTCTTTAATCTTTGGGAATTGCAGAGCTACATGGGTCACGTGGATAAACCAATGTCCATGATCGTTCTTTCTTCAGACTTTAGGAATTGCAGAGCTACATGGGTCACGTGGATAAACCAATGTCCGTGATCGTTCTTTCTTCAAACTTTGGGAATTGTAGAGCTACATTGGTCACGTGGATAAACTAATGTCCATGATCGTTCTTTCTTCAGACTATGGGAATTGCAGAGCTACATGGGTCACGTGGATAAACCAATGTCCATGATCGTTCTTTCTTCAGACCTTGGGAATTTTAGAGCTACATGGGTCACGTGGATAAACCAATGTCCATGATCGATCTTTCTTCAGACTTTGGGAATTGCAGAGCTACATGGGTCTCGTGGATAAACCAATGTCCATGATCGTTCTTTCTTCAGACCTTAGGAATTTTAGAACTACATGGGTCACGTGGATAAACCAATGTTCATGATCGATCTTTCTTCAGACTTTGGGAATTGCAGAGTTACATGGGTCACGTGGATAAACCAATGCCCATGATCGTTCTTTCTTCAAACTTTGGAAACTGCAGTGCTATATGGGCCACGTGGATAAACCAATGTCCATGATCGTTCTTTCTTCAATCTTTGGGAATTGCAGAGCTACATGGGTCACGTGGATAAACCAATGTCCATGATCGTTCTTTCTTCAGACTTTGGGAATTGCAGAGTTACAAGGGTTACATGGATAAACCAATGCCCATGATCGTTTTTTTCAAACTTTGGGAATTGTAGAGCTACATGGGTCACGTGGATAAACCAATGCCCATGATCGTTCTTTCTTCAAACTTTGGGAATTGCAGAGCTACATGGGTCACGTGGATAAACCAATGGCCATGATCGTTCTTTCTTCAAATTTTGGAAATTGCAAAGCTACATGGGTCACGTGGATAAGCCAATGTCCATGATCGTTCTTTCTTCAAACTTTGGGAATTGCAGAGCTACATGGGTCACGTGGATAAACTAATGTCCATAATCGTTCTTTCGTCAATCTTTGGGAATTGCAGAGCTACATGGGTCACGTGGATAAACCAATGTCTATGATCGTTCTTTCTTCAGAATTTGGGAATAACAGAGCTACATGGGTCACGTGGATAAACTAATGTCGATGATCGTTCTTTCTTCAAACGTTGGGAATTGCAGAGCTACATTGGCCACGTGGATAAACCAATGTCCATGATCGTTCTTTCTTCAATCTTTGGGAATTGCAGAGCTACATGGGTCACGTGGATAAACCTATGTCCATGATCGTTCTTTCTTCAGACTTTGGGAATTGCAGAGCTACATGGGTCACGTGGATAAACCAATGCCCATGATCGTTCTTTCTTCAATCTTTGGGAATTGCAGAGCTACATGGGTCACGTGGATAAACCTATGTCCATGATCGTTCTTTCTTCAGACTTTGGGAATTGCAGAGCTACATGGGTCACGTGGATAAACCAATGCCCATGATCGTTCTTTCTTCAGACTTTGGGAATTGCAGAGCTACATGGGTCACGTGGATAAACCAATGTCCATGATCGTTCTTTCTTCAGACTTTGGGAATTGTAGAGCTACATGGGTCACGTGGATAAACTAATGTCCATAATCGTTCTTTCGTCAATCTTTGGGAATTGCAGAGCTACATGGGTCACGTGGATAAACCAATGTCCATGATCGTT
Source organism: Chiridota heheva (assembly GCA_020152595.1). NCBI lineage: Eukaryota > Metazoa > Echinodermata > Holothuroidea > Apodida > Chiridotidae > Chiridota > Chiridota heheva. The sequence continues at coordinate 1,272,686 of JAIGNY010003164.1, forward strand.
CTTTCTTCAGACTTTCGGAATTTTAGAGCTACATGGGTCACGTGGATAAACCAATGTCCATGATCGTTCTTTCTTCAAACTTGTGTAGCAGCTTGCTTAAAAGTTTTTACTCAAGCACAAAATCCTGGATTGACATGTTGCCAACTTAATTGGAAAGAATCAAAAGATTATATCGCAGTATTACAACTTTAACACTTTAAGCACGATATTTTTACTTCTTGATTTAGTATAATGATTCATATCTGTTTGTATACAGAGCCTATTGTATGTTTTACAGTGGCGCAACTCGAGTCCTGGAGACCCGTATGTATTAGCACTCTGGCCAAGAACAAACAAATCGAATTTTGCTCAGGGTCCACAAATCTCGATTTTTACTTAGGGTCCCTAAATCACCAGGACCCATGGGGTTTACCCACCCTTCCTATTGCTGCGCCACTGTCAGACAGTATAGTTTCTAATGCATGCAGAGCGGGACCAGGAGATTGAACAGTTTTGAAAATGTAACCAGTCGACACGGATTGGGCACGAGTAAGCTTCGACACGGGTCGACACGGGTAGTGTGAATAGGCTTTCCGTTGATCGTTTTTGAGGAAGCAGCTCTCTTTTCCAGGTGTGCATAGAACATGTTCGGGTATATCGTACAAATACTTTTATACTCTTAGTGTATAGCTATTTAATTTACTTTTATAATCATGGGTTATAGCTATTTAATCTACTGTTATACTCTTGGTATATAGCTATTTAATCTACTTATATACTGTTAGTATATAGCTATTTAATCTACTTGTGTACTCTTGGTCTATAGCTATTTAATTTACCTGTATACTCTTGGTGTATAGTTATTTAATCTACTTTTATACTGTTGGTGTATAACTATTTAATCTTTAAGCTTATAAAACAAAAACAAATGTTTGAAAAAGTGCAGAATAGCTTAACCTTTGTTGTTTTCAATTGATTCATGATATAGGCGTGTGGGCTCCAGCCACCCAGCAATATTTTCTTCGAGTGTGGGGAGGGGAAAAAGTGTTTTGCCAAAATGAGACTTTTACAGAAATCCTCGTCCTCTGCCAGTCTGGTAAAGATCTAGGGGATCCCGAGCATTAAATTAGGGCAGCTCCTCAAGCCCCCTCCTCTGGTAAAGAGGTAGGGGACCTACCCGAGCATAACATTAGGTACACTCCTCAAGCCTCGTCCTCTGGTAAATAGTGTGAGGGGATCCACTCTGGCGATCATAAGATTGTGGAAGGCGAAGAAAGGTTCTTTTCTGTGGGATTGAAAGTTTCAGACTTCAACATTGGTCATTCTCTCCCCTCCCTCTCAGTGTATAACCAAAAATTTGGGTGCTCTTGCCACCCCAGAGAGGTGACCTTTACTACGCTCTTGCTTGCTGACGCTCCGTCATTGTCCATGACCTTTATCATGATTACGCCCAAATATGTATAAGAACAAAAGAAACGATAGCAGCATCATCTTGTCAAATTTAAGCTTTAATCAAAGAACAGCAATCCCTCGAGAGGTTTTTGCAATAAAAATCAACTTAAAACAAAATGGCATGATATAATATGATATATAACCACATAATATTAATCGTGTATTTGGGTGGTATGATATGTTGTTGCTATTTTACGTACTCTTGAGATTGTGTATACACGATTGACTCAGCCGACTCGACATCTGTTGTTCATGCACTTTTGGCCCTTTGGGCATGATCCACATCCTCGTTCCTGCACTTCGTCCAATTGCTGCCTGAGTTCTGGCTCAGCGCGCATTGCCTCATCGGCCATCGATACCGCCACGGCCGTCAACAAAAGAGAACACAGTATTAAAACTGTGGGAAGATAGTACAAATGAAATTTAAAGTTCAATTCCCGGATATTTTCATTTTCATATACATGATGATGGGCTGAATAAAAGAATGGGCTGATTAAAAGAATATTCCCATGGTTTTTTGTAAAATTTTATTTGATAGAGCGCCACCTCTAGAGCCAATTTGGTACAAAATCAGGTTGAATATTATATTCCGTTCAGGAAATATAGATTTTGAAATATTTCTTAATTGCATTTTAAAGTTTTTGTACAGTATTGTGAATTCTTGTTTGATGATGTCATAGAGGCAACTCCAATGCAAATGTATATTTTTTTGAACGTTAATTGGTTGTTTCTGTGTGATTAGAAACAATTTTCTAAAAGTTATTGTAGTAGGGTATATTTGGCAATGTATATAAATACCTAATCTTCATCAATGTATTTTTCTAGCAGGTTTTACTCATAAAAAGGAATGATAGATTTTAATGAAATACATACATTTTGGGGGAGAATGCATTGCTGTGATGCTATACTGACAGATTGAGCCGTTTCCTATTCGTTTATTGGCATTTTTCATAAAACTTGAAATTTGAATCTCCCCTCGATGTTGTAGCTGACTTTCCAATTTCTATCTGCAATTATTAAAAATAGAATTGATAGAAACCGAATGACACATTTATAACACACGAGTATATGGAAGTCATGCAGCCATATTGTTCAGATGTTGCGATATAATGTCATACAGTAGTTTCTAATTTATGTATTTGAAATATTAAAAATCATTGTGTTGAAAAAAAATGAATTTTCAAAATAGCCGTTTTGCACCTAAAAGCCTAGCTTTATAGTCTAGTTTATCTAATATTTTGAAAACGGCGTGGTGAACATATCAAATTGGAGTGAAAAAAGTTGTAGCCATTACAGTAATGAAGGTATTTTCATAAGTTTTAATTTTCCCCTAGCAAAGATATTTTTCCCAGACGTATTTCAAATTTGAAAAATGTAACATTGCATAAGGCTTTAACGTTAGGATAGCAAAGGATCATGAGGAATATCACAAAATGGCGGCTTCCATGTAGCAAAATGTTCCCATTTATAGAAAGATTTATGTTTCCATTAATAGGCATGGTACCAGACTGATGAAAGAGGAACTCAAAGAAAGAAAATGGGAAAAAAGCATTCGTTAATCTTATTCCATGAAGGAGATATTTAAGCTGAAGGTTCTGTATCATTTGTGTAGAAACGGCCGAAAAACAGACTAGTTATGACATCACATCCTCAGATTCCTCAAAGTCTTTTGTTTCTTTTGAACTCCTCGTTTATATACTCTGGACTTGCTTGACCACTGAACTAATCCGCTAAGTAATACAAAACACAAAATCTAAGACACTTTTTTTTTTTTTTTTTAACGGAAGATACCTATTTTTGCAATGTTCTTTTTTATATGAGAGAGATAACAACACGTCTACAAGTGGATGCAAACCAAGAGCGTATTTTGCCGCGTGGCTGGATGACTTAAAGGAAAGGCATTGTCCCTAAATAAATCAATTGAGAAGTCAACGCCGCCGTGATAAAAACGTCACTTCCAGTTTTCAATTTTCCTTATTGATTGTGAGAAATCTGTGATATTATCGATAACAAATATAGGCCCCATGTTCGATCCGACGGATGTGTAATCGATAACATTGCAAATATCTCACGATCAACAGAGAATGTAGGAAATCGGAAGTGACGATACCGGCACAGCGGCGTTCACCTTTGAATTCATTTATTGGACGATATACCTTTCCTTTAAAGGATTATTCCTGTATATTTTCATTTTCATATATATGATAGACAGAAAGAGGACAATCAAAGAAACAATTTGGTGTAAACATCATCTTGATGTCGTGTTCTGTTTTTGGAGTTACTGGCATTTCGAAGAATGAGCTAGTGTGGAAAAGTGACCTCACAGTGTATAGTGTGATGTCATAAAGGCAAATCCAAGACAATTTGTGTGTATTTCTTTGAAATTTAATTGCCTCTTTATAAAGTACTGGGAGCATTTTTTGTTTATTTTTAGAATATAGATAGGATATACTTTAGGATATTATGCCTTTCCCATCTGCTCATTAACCTTACTCTTGGTATAAATTAAAAACATTTTGTTTTTGTTATATAGAAATACATAATCTTGGATCTGCCAGTATGACATCACATTTTACACCGAGGTCACTTTTCAACACACTCCCGCAAGCTTTGAAATGCAATAACTTCTAAACAGAAAAAGATACACCCTACCCTACCTGTCCTCTACTTGTTCCTTCCGCCGATTCAAGATAATGAGGGGAATGGAGAGGGATGATTAGACCTGTCGTTTCCATGTAGGTCAAACGATCAGATGCGGTGCCAGTCTGTACAGGAAGGCTTTAATGTACATGGCGTAGGCTTGATCATGCCTATAATAACTGAGGGAGATATTACAGTTTTGCTTGGTATGTTTGCTGTGCAATTCCTGAGTTGGTAGATTCCGCATCTTTTTCCTTTCTTTCTCCTTCTGAGCTGTTTTAGAGAGCTCCAAAATTATCCTGGAAGTTCAAATTTCTTATTTCAGCTGTGGCAATATCTACATCAGCAAAAACTTCCTGCAACCAAAAAAAGACGAATAATTGTTTTAATCTATTAAGCCAAACTTCTCTTGAAGGCATCTCTACCTTCTACTCTCCTGTCACCACATATCTAAAGATAGTCATTAACAGAATGTCTTTATATGGCTTCACCCTCTGATCCCCCACCAACAGACTGCTCCTGGTCCATTCAACCGAAACACTACTACAGACTGCTCCTGGCCCAATCAACCAAAACACTACTACAGACTGATCCTGGCCCAGTCAACCAAAACACTACTACAGACTGGTCCTGGCTCAATCAACCAAAACACTACTACAGACTGGTCATGGCCCAATCAACCAAAACACTACTACAGACTGCTCCTGGCCCCAACAAACAAAACACTACTACAGACTGGTCCTGGCTCAATCAACCAAAACACTACTACAGACTGGTCCTGGCCCAATCAACCAAAACACTACTACAGACTGTTCCTGGCCCAATCAACCATACCACTACTACAGACTGTTCCTGGCCCAATCAACCAAAACACTACTACAGACTGTTCCTGGCCCATTCAACCAAACACTACTACAGACTGCCCCTGCCCCAATCCATTAAAAGACTACTACAGACTGCCCCTGGCCCAATCAACCAAAACACTACTACAAACTGTTCCTGGCCCAATCAACCAAAACACTACTACAGACTGCCCCTGGCCCAATCAACCAAAACACTACTACAGACTGTTCCTGGCCCAATCAACCAAAACACTACTACAGACTGCTCCTGGCCCAATCAACCAAAACACTACTACAGACTGCCTCTGGCCCAATCAACCAAAACACTACTACAAACTGCCCCTGGCCCAATCAACCAAAACACTACTACAGACTGCTCCTGGCCCAATCAACCAAAACACTACTACAGACTGCTCCTGGCCCAATCAACCAAAACACTACTACAGACTGCCCCTGGACCAATCAAGCAAAACACTACTACAGACTGCCCCTGGCCCATTCAACCAAAACACTACTACAGACTGCCCCTGGCCCAATCAACCAAAACACTACTACAGACTGCCCCTGGCCCAATCAACCAAAACACTACTACAGACTGCTGTTGGCCCAATCAACCAAAACACTACTACAGACTGCTCCTGGCCCAATCAACCAAAACACTACTACAGACTGCCCCTGGCCCAATCAACCAGAACACTACTACAGACTGCTCCCGGCCCAATCAACCAAAACACTACTACAGACTGCCCCTGGCACAATCAACCAAACACTACTACAGACTGCTCCTGGCCCAATCAACCAAAACACTACTACAGACTGCTCCTGGCCCATTCAACCAAAACACTACTACAGACTGCCCCTGGCCCAATCAACCAAAACACTACTGCAGACTGCTCCTGGCCCAATCAACCAAAACACTACTACAGACTGTTCCTGGCCCAATCAACCAAAATACTACTACAGACTGCCCCTGGCCCATTCAACCAAAACACTACTACAGACTGCCCCTGGCCCATTCAACCAAAACACTATTACAGACTGCTCCTGGCCCAATCAACCAAAACACTACTACAGACTGCTCCTGGCCCAATCAACCAAAACACTACTACAGACTGCCTCTGGCCCAATCAACCAAAACACTACTACAAACTACCCTGGCCCAATCAAGCAAAACACTAATACAGACTGCCCCTGGCCCATTTAACCAAAACACTACTACAGACTGCTCCTGGCCCAATCAAACAAAACACTACTACAGACTGCCCCTGGCCCAATCAACCAAAACACTACTACAGACTGCTCCTGGCCCAATCAACCAAAACACTACTACAGACTGCACCTGGCCCAATCAACCAAAACACTACTACAGACTGCTCCTGGCCCAATCAACCAAAACACTACTACAGACTGCCTCTGGCCCAATCAACCAAAACACTACTACAAACTACCCCTGGCCCAATCAAAAAAAAACACTAATACAGACTGCCCCTGGCCCATTTAACCAAAACACTACTACAGACTGCTCCTGGCCCAATCAAACAAAACACTACTACAGACTGCCGCTGGCCCAATCAACCAAAACACTACTACAGACTGCTCCTGGCCCAATCTACCAAAACACTACTACAGACTGTCCCTGGCCCAATCAACCAAAACACTACTACAGACTGTTCCTGGCCCAATCAACCAAAACACTACTGCAGACTGTTCCTGGCCCATTCAACCAAAACACTACTACAGACTGGTCCTGGCCCAATCAACCATACCACTACTACAGACTGTTCCTGGCCCAATCAACCAAAACACTACTACAGACTGTTCCTGGCCCATTCAACCAAAACACTACTACAGACTGCCCCTGCCCCAATCCATTAAAAGACTACTACAGACTGCTCCTGGCCCAATCAACCAAAACACTACTACAAACTGTTCCTGGCCCAATCAACCAAAACACTACTACAGACTGCCCCTGGTCCAATCAACCAAAACACTACTACAGACTGTTCCTGGCCCAATCAACCAAAACACTACTACAGACTGCTCCTGGCCCATTCAACCAAAACACTACTACAGACTGCCCCTGGCCCAATCAACCAAAACACTACTACAGACTGCTCCTGGCCCAATCAACCAAAACACTACTACAGACTGCCCCTGGTCCATTCAACCAAAACACTACTACAGACTGTTCCTGGCCCAGTCAACCAAAACACTACTACAGACTGCCCCTGGCCCATTCAACCAAAACACTACTACAGACTGCCCCTGGCCCAATCAACCAAAACACTACTACAGACTGCTCCTGGCCCAGTCAACTAAAACACTACTACAGACTGCCCCTGGCCCATTCAACTAAAACACTACTACAGACTGGTTTTGATTCAATCAACCAAAACACTACTACAGACTGCTCCTGGCCCAATCAACCAAAACACTACTACAGACTCCCCTGGCCCATTCAATCAAAACACTACTACAGACTGTTCCTGGCCCAATCAACCAAAACACTATTACAGACTGCCCCTGGCCCAATCAATCAAAACACTACTACAGACTGTTCCTGGCCCAATCAACCAAAACACTACTACAGACTGCTTTGGCCCAATCAACCAAAACACTACTACAGACTGCCCCTGGCCCATTCAAGCAAAACACTACTACAGACTGCCCCTGGCCCATTCAACCAAAACACTACTACAGACTGATCCTGGCCCAATCAACCAAAACACTACTACAGACTGCTCCTGGCCCAATCAACCAAAACACTACTACAGACTGCTCCTGGCACAATTAACCAAAACACTACAACAGACTGCCCATGGCCCATTCAACCAAAACACTACTACAGACTGCCCCTGGCCCAATCAACTAAAACACTACTACAGACTGCCCCTGGCCCAATGAACCAAAACACTACTACAGACTGCCCCTGGCCCAATCAACCAAAACACTACTACAGACTGTTCCTGGCCCATTCAACCAAACACTACTACAGACTGCCCCTGGACCAATCAAGCAAAACACTACTACAGACTGTTCCTGGCCCATTCAACCAAAACACTACTACAGACTGCCCCTGGACCAATCAAGCAAAACACTACTACAGACTGCTCCTGGCCCAATCAACCAAAATACTACTACAGACTGCTCCTGGCCCAATCAACCAAAATACTACTACAGACTGCCTCTGGCCCAATCAACCAAAACACTACTACAGACTGCCCCTGGCCCATTCAACCAAACACTACTACAGACTGCCCCTGGACCAATCAAGCAAAACACTACTACAGACTGCTCCTGGCCCAATCAACCAAAATACTACTACAGACTGCTCCTGGCCCAATCAACCAAAACACTACTACAGACTGTTCCTGGCCCAATCAACTAAAACACTACTACAGACTGCCCCTGGCCCAATCAACCAAAACACTACTACAGACTGGTCCTGGCCCAATCAACCAAAACACTACTACTGACTGCTCCTGGCCCAATCAACCAAAATACTACTACAGACTGCCTCTGGCCCAATCAACCAAAACACTACTACAGACTGCCCCTGGCCCATTCAACCAAACACTACTACAGACTGCCCTGGACCAATCAACACAAAACACTACTACTACAGACTGCTCCTGGCCCAATCAACCAAAACACTACTACAGACTGCTCCTGGCCCAATCAACCAAAAAACACTACTACAGACTGCTCCTGGCCCAATCAACCAAAACACTACTACAGACTTCCTGGCCCAATCAACCAAAACACTACTACAGACTGCCCAATCAGCAAAACACTACTACAGACTGGCCCAATCAACCAAAACACTACACAGACTGCTCCTGGCCCAATCACCAAAAACACTACTACAGACTGCTCCTGGCCCAATCAACCAAAACACTAATACAGACTGCTCCTGGCCCAATCAACCAAAACACTACTACAGACTGCTCCTGGCCCAATCAACCAAAACACTACTACAGACTGTTCCTGGCCCAATCAACCAAAACACTACTACAGACTGCCCCTGGCCCAATCAACCAAAACACTACTACAGACTGCTCCTGGCCCAATCAACCAAAACACTACTACAGACTGCCCCTGGCCCAATCAACCAAAACACTACTACAGACTGCCCTGGCCCAACAAAAACTACTACAGACTGCCCCTGGCCCAATCCAAAACACTACTACAGACTGCTCCTGGCCCAATCAACCAAAACACTACTACAGACTGCCCCTGGCCCAATCAACCAAAACACTACTACAGACTGCTCCTGGCCCAATCAACCAAAACACTACTACAGACTGCTCCTGGCCCAATCAACCAAAACACTACTACAGACTGCCCTGGCCCAATCAACCAAAAACACTACTACAGACTGCCCTGGCCCAATCAACAAAACACTACTACAGACTGCCCTGGCCCAATCAACCAAAACACTACTACAGACTGCTCCTGGCCCAATCAACCAAAACACTACTACAGACTGCTCCTGGCCCAATCAACCAAAACACTACTACAGACTGCCCTGGCCCAATCAACCAAAAACACACTACAGACTGTTCCTGGACTACAGACTGCTCCTGGCCCAATCAACAAAACACTACTACAGACTGCCCTGGCCCAATCAACAAAAACACTACTACAGACTGCCCTGGCCCAATCAACCAAAAACACTACTACAGACTGCTCCTGGCCCAATCAACCAAAACACTACTACAGACTGCTCCTGGCCCAATCAACCAAAACACTACTACAGACTGCCCTGGCCCAATCAACAAAAACACTACTACAGACTGGTCCTGGCCCAATCAACCAAAACACTACTACAGACTGCTCCTGGCCCAATCAACCAAAACACTACTACAGACTGCCCTGGCCCAATCAACCAAAACACTACTACAGACTGCCCCTGGCCCAATCAACCAAAACACTACTACAGACTGCCCTGGCCCAATCAACCAAAACACTACTACAGACTGCTCCTGGCCCAATCAACCAAAACACTACTACAGACTGCTCCTGGCCCAATCAACCAAAACACTACTACAGACTGCCCTGGCCCAATCCTGGCCCAATCAACCCAATCAACCAAAACACTACTACAGACTGCTCCTGGCCCAATCAACCAAAACACTACTACAGACTGGTCCTGGCCCAATCAACCAAAACACTACTACAGACTGCTCCTGGCCCAATCAACCAAAACACTACTACAGACTGGTCCTGGCCCAATCAACCAAAACACTACTACAGACTGCCCCTGGCCCAATCAACCAAAACACTACTACAGACTGCTCCTGGCCCAATCAACCAAAACACTACTACAGACTGCCCCTGGCCCAATCAACCAAAAAAAACACTACTACAGACTGCCCCCCTGGCCCAATCAACCAAAAAACACTACTACAGACTGCCCTGGCCCAATCAACCAAAACACTACTACAGACTGCTCCTGGCCCAATCAACCAAAACACTACTACAGACTGCCTCTGGCCCAATCAACCAAAACACTACTACAGACTGCTCCTGGCCCAATCAACCAAAACACTACTACAGACTGCTCCTGGCCCAATCAACCAAAACACTAATATAGACTGCCCCTGGCCCAATCAACCAAAAAAACACTACTACAGACTGCTCCTGGCCCAATCAGCAAAACACTACTACAGACTGCCCTGGCCCAATCAACCAAAACACTACTACAGACTGCTCCTGGCCCAATCAACAACAAAACACTACTACAGACTGCCCTGGCTCCAATCAAGACAGACTTCCTGGCCCAATCAAAACACTACTACAGACTGCCCTGGCCCAATCAACCAAAACACTACTACAGACTGCCCCTGGCCCAATCAACCAAAACACTACTACAGACTGCCCTGGCCCAATCAACCAAAAACACTACTACAGACTGCCCCTGGCCCAATCAACCAAAACACTACTACAGACTGCTCCTGGCCCAATCAACCAAAACACTACTACAGACTGCTCCTGGACCAATCAAGCAAAAACACTACTACAGACTGCTCCTGGCCCGGCCCAATCAACCCTGGCCCAATCAACCTAAAACACTACTACAGACTGCCCTGGCCCAATCAACCAAAACACTACTACAGACTGCTCCTGGCCCAATCAACCAAAACACTACTACAGACTGCTCTGGCCCAATCAACAAAAACACTACTACAGACTGCCCCCCCTCAAACTAAAACACTACCAATCAACCAAAACACTACTACAGACTGGTCCTGGCCCAATCAACCAAAACACTACTACAGACTGCCCCTGGCCCAATCAACCAAAAACACTACTACAGACTGCTCCTGGCCCAATCAACCATTCAAAACACTACTACAGACTGCCCCTGGACCAATCAAGCAAAACACTACTACAGACTGCCCCTGGCCCAATCAACCAAAACACTACTACAGACTGCTCCTGGCCCAATCAACCAAAACACTACTACAGACTGCTCCTGGCCCAATCAACCAAAACACTACTACAGACTGCTCCTGGCCCAATCAACCAAAACACTACTACAGACTGCTCCTGGCCCAATCAACCAAAAACACTACTACAGACTGCCCTGGCCCAATCAACCAAAACACTACTACAGACTGCCCCTGGCCCAATCAACCAAAACACTACTACAGACTGCCCTGGCCCAATCAACCAAAACACTACTACAGACTGCCCTGGCCCAATCAAGCAAAACACTACTACAGACTTCCCCTGGCCCTGGCCCTACAGACTGCCCTGGCCCAATCAACCAAAACACTACTACAGACTGCCCCTGGCCCAATCAACCAAAACACTACTACAGACTGCCCCTGGCCCAATCAACCAAAACACTACTACAGACTGCCCCTGGCCCAATCAACCAAAACACTACTACAGACTGCCCTGGCCCAATCAACCAAAAACACTACTACAGACAAAACACCCTGGCCCAATCAACCAAAACACTACTACAGACTGCCCCTGGCCCAATCAACCAAAAACACTACTACAGACTGCTCCTGGCCCAATCAACCAAAACACTACTACAGACTGCCTGGCCCAATCAACCAAAACACTACTACAGACTGCCCTGGCCCAATCAACCAAAACACTACTACAGACTGCAAACTACTACAGACTGCCCTGGCCCAATCAACCAAAACACTACTACAGACTGCCTCTGGCCCAATCAACCAAAACACTACTACAGACTGCCCCTGGCCCATTCAAGCAAAACACTACTACAGACTGCCCCTGGCCCAATCAACCAAAACACTACTACAGACTGTTCCTGGCCCAATCAACCAAAACACTACTACAGACTGCTCATGGCCCAATCAACCAAAACACTACTACAGACTGCTCCCGGCCCAATCAACCAAAACACTACTACAGACTGCCCCTGGCCCAATCAAAACAAAAACACTAGCAAAACACTACAGACTGCCCTGGCCCAATCAACCAAAACACTACTACAGACTGCTCCTGGCCCAATCAACCAAAACACTACTACAGACTGCCCCTGGCCCAATCAACCAAAACACTACTACAGACTGCCCCTGGCCCAATCAACCAAAACACTACTACAGACTGCCCCTGGACCAATCAAGCAAAACACTACTACAGACTGTTCCTGGCCCAATCAACCAAAACACTACTACAGACTGCTCCTGGCCCAATCAACCAAAACACTACTACAGACTGCTCCTGGCCCAATCAACCAAAACACTACTACAGACTGCCCCTGGCCCAATCAGCAAAACACTACTACAGACTGCCCTGGCCCATTTCAACCAAAACAATCAGACTGCCCTGGCCCAATCAACCAAAACACTACTACAGACTGCTCCTGGCCAAAACACTACTACAGAACCAAAAGCCCAATTCAAAAACACTACTACAGACTGCCCTGGCCCAATCAACCAAAACACTACTACAGACTGCTCCTGGCCCATTCAACCAAAACACTACTACAGACTGCCCCTGGCCCAATCAACCAAAACACTACTACAGACTGCCCAATCAACCAAAACACTACTACAGACTGCTCCTGGCCCAATCAACCGAAACACTACTACCCCTGGCCCAATCAACCAAAACACTACTACAGACTGCCCCTGGCCCAATCAACCAAAACACTACTACAGACTGCCCCTGGCCCAATCAACCAAAACACTACTACAGACTGCCCTGGCCCATTCAACCAAAAAAAACACTACTACAGACTGCCCTGGCCCAATCACCAAAACACTACTACAGACTGCTCCTGGCCCAATCAACCAAAACACTACTACAGACTGCTCCTGGCCCAATCAACCAAAACACTACTACAGACTGCTCCTGGCCCTGGCCCAACTCAACAAAAACACTACTACAGACTGCCCTGGCCCAATCAACCAAAACACTACTACAGACTGCTCCTGGCCCAATCAACCAAAACACTACTACAGACTGCTCCTGGCCCAATCAACAAAACACTACTACAGACTGCCCCTGGCCCAATGCAAAACACTACTGCAGACTGCTCCTGGCCCAATCAGCCCAATCAACAAAACACTACTACAGACTGCTCCTGGCCCAATCAACCAAAACACTACTACAGACTGCTCCTGGCCCAATCAACCAAAACACTACTACAGACTGCCCTGGCCCAATCAACCAAAAACAGACTACTACAGACTGCCCCTGGCCCAATCAACCAAAACACTACTACAGACTGCCCTGGCCCAATCAACCAAAACACTACTACAGACTGCCCTGGCCCAATCAACCAAAAACACTACTACAGACTGTCCTGGCCCAATCAACCAAAACACTACTACAGACTGCTCCTGGCCCAATCAACCAAAACACTACTACAGACTGTTCCTGGCCCAATCAACCAAAAACACTACTACAGACTGCCCCTGGCCCAATCAACCAAAACACTACTACAGACTGGTCCTGGCCCAATCAACCAAAACACTACTACAGACTGCCCTGGCCCAATCAACCAAAAACACTACTACAGACTGCTCCTGGCCCAATCAACCAAAAACACTACTACAGACTGCTCCTGGCCCAATCAAGCAAAACACTACTACAGACTGCCTGGCCCAATCAACCAAAACACTACTACAGACTGCCCCTGGCCCAATCAACCAAAAACACTACTACAGACTGCCCTGGCCCAATCAACCAAAACACTACTACAGACTGCCCTGGCCCAATCAACCAAAAACACTACTACAGACTGCCCCTGGCCCAATCAACCAAAACAACTACAGTCCTACTACAGACTGCCCCTGGCCCAATCAACCAAAACACTACTACAGACTGCCCTGGCCCAATCAACCAAAACACTACTACAGACTGCCCTGGCCCAATCAACCAAAACACTACTACAGACTGCCCTGGCCCAATCAACCAAAACACTACTACAGACTGCCCTGGCCCAATCAACCAAAAACACTACTACAGACTGCCAAAACACCTACAGACTGTGGCCCAATCAACCAAACACCTGGCTGGTCCAATCAACCAAAACACTACTACAGACTGCCCCTGGCCCAATCAACCAAAACACTACTACAGACTGCCTACAGACCTGGCCCATTCAAAACACTACAAAAACACTACTACAGACTGCCCAGACTACAGACTGTCCTGGCCCAATCAAAAACACTACTACAGACTGCCCTGGCCCAATCAACCAAAACACTACTACAGACTGCCCCTGGCCCAATCAACCAAAACACTACTACAGACTGCCCTGGCCCAATCAACCAAAAACACTACTACAGACTGCCCCTGGCCCAATCAACCAAAAAACACTACTACAGACTGCCCTGGCCCAATCAACCAAAAACACTACTACAGACTGCTCCTGGCCCAATCAACCAAAACACAACAGACTGCCCTGGACCAAAACACTACTACAGACTGCCCTGGCCCAATCAACCAAAACAATCAACCAAAACACTACTACAGACTGCCCTGGCCCAATCAACCAAAAACACTACTACAGACTGCTCCTGGCAGACTGCTCCTGGCCCAATCAACCAAAACACTACTACTCAACCAGACTGTTCCTGGCCCAATCAACCAAAACACTACTACAGACTGCCCCTGGCCCAATCAACCAAAACACTACTACAGACTGTTCCTGGCCCAATCAACCAAAAACTACTACAGACTGCCCCTGGCCCAATCAACCAAAACACTACTACAGACTGCCCTGGCCCAATCAACCAAAACACTAACAGACTGCCCTGGCCCAATCAACCAAAACACTACTACAGACTGCCCTGGCCCAATCAACCAAAACACTACTACAGACTGTTCCTGGCCCAATCAACCAAAACACTACTACAGACTGCTCCTGGCCCAATCAACCAAAACACTACTACAGACTGCCCCTGGCCCAATCAACCAAAACACTACTACAGACTGGTCCTGGCCCAATCAACCAAAACACTACTACAGACTGGTCCTGGCCCAATCAACCAAAACACTACTACAGACTGCTCCTGGCCCAATCAACCAAAACACTACTACAGACTGCCCCTGGCCCAATCAACCAAAACACTACTACAGACTGCCCCTGGCCCAATCAACCAAAACACTACTACAGACTGCTCCTGGCCCAATCAACCAAAACACTACTACAGACTGCCCTGGCCCAATCAACCAAAACACTACTACAGACTGCCCCTGGCCCAATCAACTAACCAGACCACCCCTGGCCCATCAAAAACACTACTACAGACTGTTCCTGGCCCAATCAACCAAAACACTACTACAGACTGCCCCTGGCCCAATCAACCAAAACACTACTACAGACTGCTCCTGGCCCATTCAACCAAAACACTACTACAGACTGCCCCTGGCCCAATCAACCAAAACACTACTACAGACTGCCCCTGCCCAATCAACCAAAACACCCAGATCAACTCAAAAAAACACTACTACAGACTGCCCCTGGCCCAATCAACCAAAACTCTACTACAGACTGCCCCTGGCCCAATCAACCAAAACACTACTACAGACTGCCCCTGGCCCAATGGCAAAACACTACTACAGACAATCAACCAAAACACTACTACAGACTGCCCCTGGCCCAATCAACCAAAACACTACTACAGACTGGTCCTGGCCCAATCAACCAAAACACTACTACAGACTGCTCCTGGCCCAATCAACCAAAACACTACTACAGACTGCCCCTGGCCCAATCAACCAAAACACTACTACAGACTGTTCCTGGCCCAATCAACCAAAACACTACTACAGACTGCCCCTGGACCAATCAAGCAAAACACTACTACAGACTGTTCCTGGCCCAATCAACCAAAACACTACTACAGACTGCCCCTGGCCCAATCAACCAAACACTACTACAGACTGCCCCTGGCCCATTCAACCAAAACACTACTACAGACTGTTTCCTGGCCCAATCAACCAAAAAACACTGCTGGCCCAATCACCAAAACACACTACAGACTGCTCCTGGCCCAATCAACCAAAACACTACTACAGACTGCCCCTGGTCCATTCAACCAAAACACTACTACAGACTGCCCCTGGCCCAATCAACCAAAACACTACTACAGACTGCTCCTGGCCCAATCAACCAAAACACTACTACAGACTGCTCCTGGCCCAATCAACCAAAACACTACTACAGACTGCTCCTGGCCCAATCAACCAAAACACTACTACAGACTGCCCCTGGCCCAATCAACCAAAACACTACTACAGACTGGTCCTGGCCCAATCAACCAAAACACTACTACAGACTGCTCCTGGCCCAATCAACCAAAACACTACTACAGACTGCCCTGGCCCAATCAGCAAAAACACTACTACAGACTGCCTCCTGGCCCATTCAACAAAAAAACACTACTACAGACTGCTCCTGGCCCAATCAACCAAAAACACTACTACAGACTGCCCTGGCCAACAAAACACAAGCAAAACACAGACTGCCCCTGGCCCATTCAATCAAAACACTACTACAGACTGCCCCTGGCCCAATCACTGCCCCTGGCCCAAAACACTACTACAGACTGCCCTGGCCCAATCAAACAAAACACTACTACAGACTGCTTTTGGCCCAATCAACCAAAACACTACTACAGACTGCCCCTGGCCCATTCAACCAAAACACTACTACAGACTGCCCCTGGCCCATTCAACCAAAACACTACTACAGACTGCTCCTGGTCCAATCAACCAAAACACTACTACAGACTGCTCCTGGCCCATTCAACCAAAACACTACTACAGACTGCCCCTGGCCCATTCAACCAAAACACCACTGCAGACTGCTCCTGGCCCAATCAACCAAAACACTACTACAGACTGGTCCTGGCCCAATCAACCAAAACACTACTACAGACTGCTCCCGGCCCAATCAACCAAAACACTACTACAGACTGCCCCTGGCCCAATCAACCAAAACACTACTACAGACTGCCCCTGGCCCAATCAACCAAAACACTACTACAGACTGCTCCTGGCTAAAACAATCAGACTGCCCTGGCCCATTCACCAAAATACTACTACAGACTGCCCCTGGCCCAACTACTCAAGCAAAAACACTACTACAGACTGCCCCTGGACCAATCAAGCAAAACACTACTACAGACTGTCCCTGGCCCATTCAACCAAAACACTACTACAGACTGCCCCTGGCCCAATCAACCAAAACACTACTACAGACTGCCCCTGGCCCAATCAACCAAAACACTACTACAGACTGCTGTTGGCCCAAACAACCAAAACACTACTACAGACTGCTCCTGGCCCAATCAACCAAAACACTACTACAGACTGCCCCTGGCCCAATCAACCAGAACACTACTACAGACTGCTCATGGCCCAATCAACCAAAACACTACTACAGACTGCCCCTGGCCCAATCAACCAAAACACTACTACAGACTGCCCCTGGCCCAATCAACCAAACACTACTACAGACTGCTCCTGGCCCAATCAACCAAAACACTACTACAGACTGCTCCTGGCCCATTCAACCAAAACACTACTACAGACTGCCCCTGGCCCAATCAACCAAAACACTACTACAGACTGCCCCTGGCCCAATCAACCAAAACACTACTACAGACTGCCCTGGCCCAATCAAGCAAAACACTAATACAGACTGCCCCTGGCCCATTTAACCAAAACACTACTACAGACTGCTCCTGGCCCAATCTACCAAAACACTACTACAGACTGTTCCTGGCCCAATCAACCAAAACACTACTACAGACTGTTCCTGGCCCAATCAACCAAAACACTACTACAGACTGTTCCTGGCCCAATCAACCAAAACACTACTACAGACTGCTCCTGGCCCAATCAACCAAAACACTACTACAGACTGCTCCTGGCCCAATCAACCATACCACTACTACAGACTGTTCCTGGCCCAATCAACCAAAACACTACTACAGACTGCCTCTGGCCCATTCAACCAAAACACTACTACAGACTGCCCCTGCCCCAATCCATTAAAAGACTACTACAGACTGCCCCTGGCCCAATCAACCAAAACACTACTACAAACTGTTCCTGGCCCAATCAACCAAAACACTACTACAGACTGCCCCTGGCCCAATCAACCAAAACACTACTACAGACTGTTCCTGGCCCAATCAACCAAAACACTACTACAGACTGTTCCTGGCCCAGTCAACCAAAACACTACTACAGACTGTCCCTGGCCCATTCAACCAAAACACTACTACAGACTGCCCCTGGCCCAATCAACGAAAACACTACTACAGACTGCTCCTGGCCCAGTCAACTAAAACACTACTACAGACTGCCCCTGGCCCATTCAACTAAAACACTACTACAGACTGGTTTTGGCTCAATCAACCATACCACTACTACAGACTGCTCCTGGCCCAATCTACCAAAACACCACTACAGACTGCCCCTGGCCCAATCAACCAAAACACTACTACAGACCGTTCCTGGCCCAATCAAGCAAAACACTACTACAGACTGCCCCTGGTCCATTCAACCAAAACACTACTACAGACTGTTTCTGGCCCAATCAACCAAAACACTACTACAGACTGCTCCTGGCCCAATCAACCAAAACACTACTACAGACTGCTCCTGGCTCAATCAACCAAAACACTATTACAGACTGCCTCTGGCCCAATCAAACAAAACAATACTACAAACTGCCCCTGGCCCATTCAATTAAAACACTACTACAGACTGCTCCTGGCCCAATCAACCAAAACACTACTACAGACTGTTCCTGGCCCAATCAACCAAAACACAACTACAGACTGCCCCTCGCCCAATCAACCAAAACACTACTACAGACTGCTCCTGGCCCAATCAACCAATACACTACTACAGACTGCTCCTGGCCCAATCAACCAAAATACTACTACAGACTGCTCCTGGCCCAATCAACCAAAACACTACTACAGACTGCTCCTGGCCCAATCAACCAAAACACTACTACAGACTGCTCCTGGCCTAATCAACCAAAACACTACTACCTTCGCTAATTAACTTTTCACCCAATCGACACCTCCATCAAGTTACCCCTTGTATATTGATGCTACAAGTATTATATCACAGCCTATAGCAAATTGCGCTATAACTGATCCAACCCAACGTGTGCTTAACTTACAAAGTCTTTCTGACGAACAAACTTCTACTGGCCACCCAAAGATGCTATTGGACTACCAGTGTGATGAAAACAAAATCAAGACGACTGCTATCTACGCACCCTGGTTATTCTAAAGATAAATTTCAAATACCTGATTCCAAGAGAGAGAGTTAAATCCATACCGATCCTTATTCCCGATTTCCTTGCCGTTGTAAAAGTAATTCCCCCCCCCCAACAGTAAATTTTGGCCCACGGTTACTTTTTTCCTAGAAAATTTGGGCCCCTAGACAATAAGCCGTAGCCATCCATTAAATTTGGTCCCCCTTCATAGTAAAAACGTTCCGCTAGGTAATTTGAGTCCGTCCCCGGAAAAAATCGTAAAAAATTTGATATTTCTGGGCGTAATTTAACCAAATTGCGCCCCACGTTACGTAGATCACTCCAAAATTCTTAGACTTTGTTCATCTGCATAAACCTCGCACCCATAAAGTAGGTGGCGGTATTGCCCTTTTATATAAGTTATGCTTTAAAACTTAAGTCATTCAAAGTGATAAATACAGCTCATTTGAATTACTGGAGTGTAATTTTGTACTTCTGATCAACAGATTTATGTTGCTGTCATCTACAGGCCTGATCCTCATGGATGTAATTTTAGACCATTTCTTATTGAGTTTAAACAATTTATTATGAACATATCAGTAAATAAGCGCTATATACTTATTGGAGGTGACTTGAATTTACACTTTGATAACAAATCTGATGAGAACGTTAACGTTTTTCTCTCGTTATTGTCATCCTGCAATCTCATACTATTTATAAATGGTCCCACACATTCAAATGAACACAGTCTTGATCTGATAATTACATCATAGCCATAATTCATTCCAAACGGAATACATATTTCTGATCCATGTTTTTCTGATCACAGACTGATCTCCTTCGCCTTTACTCCTCATATCAAATTAGAGACCACATCAGTACGGGTCAAACGCCACAGATACAAGGCCATGGACAAATCAGCCTCAAAGAAGATATTACAGCCTTATCTATGACATCTATATCGTCCCTAAACAACGCTGTTGAAGCTGTTCATTGCTATAACGATGGTTAAGAGGATTGTAAATAAACATGCCCCTGAACGTGAGAGTTGTCTTATTGTCCGACCTAATACAGACTAGTATACTGATGAGCTAATGGAGGCAAAGATTCTTCGACGCCGACTTGAACGCCAGTACCTCAAATCAGAGTCAGATAATGATCGCTCTTTTTACCGTGCCCAGATGTAATAAAGTTTGCTATCTTGCCAGGAAGGCCAAATCTGACTTCTATTCCTAAAAAGTGATTGACTGTGGTAATGATGAGAGGAAATTGTTCAACCTTACAAAGCGATTTTTCAATTGGAACAAACGAACAGATTTACATACGAATCAACCAATAGCAGATTTGCCTGAACTTTTTTGTTCGTTTTTTCACAGAAAAGATAGTCAAATTACGTCAGACATTCACCACTGATAATAACACTTTTCCACCTTTAAAAGTCCTTATCCACGCTCTCGCCCTGTTAATGTCCCATATTTGACATCTTTAAAGCTTACATCTGATGATGAATTACGGAAACTTATACTGAATGCACCGTCAGCTTCCTACAGCCTCAATCCTCTGCCAACTTGGCTACTGAGGAATTGCATAGACGAATTTATACCTTCATTGACTCATATCATAAATCTGTCTCTCAAAGATTCTGAAGTCCCAACACAATTCAAGGAAGCACTAATAACTCCTCTTCTCAAGAAACCTTCATTAGACCCAAACAATTTCAGTAACTATCGTCCGATCTCAAATTTCACTTTTTATCAAAAGTGCTGGAGCGGGTTGTGGCAGCTAGGATCACAGAACATCTCTCCATCACCAATCTTCTTGATACCTACCAAAGTGCCTATAGATCATCCCACTCAACTGAAACTGCTCTCCTTCGTGTTCATAATGACATTGCTATTGCCTTGAACAACCGTAAATTGGTTCTTTTTGCGCTTCT
Source organism: Chiridota heheva (assembly GCA_020152595.1). Taxonomy (NCBI): domain Eukaryota; kingdom Metazoa; phylum Echinodermata; class Holothuroidea; order Apodida; family Chiridotidae; genus Chiridota; species Chiridota heheva. Next base: position 1,294,260 of record JAIGNY010003164.1, read on the forward strand.
TGATATGAGTGCCGCCTTTGATACCACAGATTACAACGTTTTGTTCAATCGTCGTTTCAATATACAAGGGCCTGTTTTATTTTGGATTAAATCGTACCTGACAAATCGTGCCAAAAGAGTTTGCATTAAGGAGAGATCATCCAAAGCTGCTAAAATCACCTTTGGCGTTCCACAAGGTTCTGTACTAGGCTCGATCCTTTTTTCAATGTATGTATCGCCCCTGGCCGACATCGCCAAGATGCACAATATCAATTATCACTTTTATGCCGACTATAGTCAACTTTATGTTGCTTTTGATCCAGATGAGACTCCAACTATGCTACTTCAAAAATGCATTCTTGACTTTCGTAGTTGGCTGTCCAGCAACTTCCTCAAACTCAATCCCAGCAAGACGAAAATATCTCTGTTGGGTTCATCTCATAATTTATCTCAATTGAACAGTTCATCTCTTGAAATTGACAGTAACGTAATAACTTCAACTGATCATGTTAAAAAATCTAGGTATTTATCTTGACTCTAAACTCTCTATGGAACGTTTCGTAAATGATAAATTCAAAACCTGTTCTTATTATCTTTGCAATATTTCACGCATACGTCACTATTTAACGCCGACAGCCACGAAAATATTAGTTCATGCTTTCATTATTAAACATATTGACTATGTCAATAGTGTATTTTTTGGAGTAAACTCTAATTTGATGAGAAGATTACAGGTTTTACAAAACAATGCGGCTAGGCTTATATTGAATCAAACTCGCTCCTTTCATGCCACCCCTTTTCTCTACCAGTTACATTGGCTTCCAATTGATCAACGAATCGTTTTTAAGCTTTTAATTATTGTTTTTAATTGTTTATACAACAGAGCTCCTGATTATTTATCTCAGCTCCTTTCACCTGACAATCCAATCCGTACCCTCCGTTCAAGTTCTACAAACATGCTTATTGCACCAAGGTCAAATAACAAATTTGGTGATAGGAGTTTTCAATTTGCCATACCTTGTCTCTGAAACAACTTGCCAGTTCATTTACGCACCACATGCTCCTTTTACTCTTTCAAACGTTCACTCAAAACTTACCTTTTTAGGAAAAGCTATGTCTTATGATGTCCTTTAATTCCTGTGTTTCTTTGCCATTTTATACTGCTTTCTTATATGAATAGCCCTTTATCTTCATAACCATCATCTTTACAGTGATCTTTAATTGTAATGTTTTGATTAATTATCTCTCAGTATTTCATTTGTACTGCTTTTAATGAACAGTGGTGTTTTAGTTTTAAATTTGTTTCAGAACATTTTCAGTATCACTCTTATTATAAGATATTTGAATATTCTTACCTATTTATCTTATTTTGACATTTCTTTATGTCCATGTATATGGTGTTTATTATGTAATGCGCTTAGAGCTTTTTAAGATCAAGCGCACTACAAATGTATATCAATAATACAAAATAAATAATAAATAATTTTCTGAAACAAATCTTACAGTATTGTTAATTTTAAAATCTAAATGTTTAATTACACTATTCAAATTAAAATCAAAGCTAACAAAATGTGTTATGGAGTTGTTTTATTTATTCAGATCAAGGGATCTACATTTTAACAATAAAAACTATGAAAAATATATACGTTTCCATATGCCCTCAGATCCTCTTGCATAATAATTACTGGACAAAGTAAATGTAGATTGTGTAAATGTAATGGTATAAATATTCTAATATTCTGATAAATGCAGTGATTCATCTAACACCAATCTATCCATAACACATGACTAAAACTTTTTACTGGAAATCAAATTTCTAGCTTTCTGACTCCTTATATTGTAGTGACACGTACCAAACAACACACTGCAGAAAGAAAAAATCTGAATTGATAATGGACTGGAAGCCAAAATGCGTAAAGGAGACGCAAAGTTAGACACAATCATTAGTTTATCTGATAGAAGATCAAGATCTGAACAAATTACCAAAAACAGCACGTTTATGTGTTACTCCTATGATTTCAATTACCCTCGTTTAAAGTCAATACATACAGTAGTCTGACAGACATAGAGCCTGACATTTTGTTCAAAACTATGCTGAAACCGTGTGTTAAATGACAATTTTTTACTCAATAAGTTCTAAAGGAATTAATTGTTTTTTAAAATGATTTTACATGAAGTTTTCTTTCCAGAATCAAGAAACACTTAGTTTTGAAACAATGTTTTGGTAATAATATGTGAACACAAAATGTCCTTGAGGCTCACACCATGAAAACAGTTCAAATGGAGTAGAAAATTAGATATGAATTAAAATTTATAAAGAAAAACATTACTATTCTTTTTAGTTAATGACTTCACTTTCTGATTAGTTATGAACACAAAATGGCTGCTTCCATATAATTGTCCAGAACTTTGTACATACATTTTCCAACATTTCCAATACAGCCCAATATCTCAACTTTTACCCCCGTTCTATCATTCTCCAAATAGACTTTTAAACATTAGTGATAACCTTGCTATCCCCATCACATACCATGTAAGCATACCTCATATTATGTATGGCAACTGACCTGTTGGACACAATAGGTTAGCTGCGGATGTTTCCATACTGGTGCTGCTTTCATCATATTTCTTTTGACAAGTTGGTACTTCTCACTCGCCTTGTCCCACTTTGTGCAGGAACTACACTTCACAAACTTTCGAAAGGCTCACACAATCTATGACTGCCCCTGTATCCATTGCGATAAGGTTACCTACTCCATGGTTAGCAATATAACCCCTCTTTGACCATGTCACATCCAAACTGACGCACACATCAATCACACTTGCGTCACTTATTGTATCATGATCTGACATGTGGAGCTTCCAAAATCTTGTTGCTGCAGCTTTTATTTTGGACTGGAACATTTCTTCGGAAAGATTGGAAAGTTTGCGAATGTGTTGTGTATAAAAATTGCCAACAACAGGTGGCTGCATGTTTATGATGGCATACAAATCTACAAGTCGTTGACGGCTTGTTCCAAATTCTGTTGCAACAACAGAACTTTGACGATTTACATCATATGGCTTCCCCTTTACCGCAGTTAAAACACTTGAGATGTTTGAAAAGATTCCCCTTGCTTGCATACAGAGCGATACAAAACAATTTGCTGCACATTCTATTTCGGGAATCTGTATCCTCACGTAGCAAAATATGACCTGCAAGTAAAAAAAAAAATAAAAAATAATAATTTGAAATTTTCTAGTTTATAATGACCTAAATATTATTATATGACAATAAATAGGTGATGAAATATACAGTCACAGGTTCTTTTGCCACTCAATTACAAGCAATAAAAGATTATGATATTGCACAAGTTTGAAATATGAGAAACAACAAAGTATGATTAAACGTCATCCAGAGTCCTGACGCACATCAATTTCAGACCTTGTGGGAATTTCATTATCAACTTTATTTCTTTTTCCTTTTCACATAGAAAGTTAAAAACATTTTTTTTTTGCAATATCTACTTTACGTTTTCAGTGACCTCGAGGTAGCTTTTGTTAATGCATAGGGTCTGGACCAAAAATCATCAACTATCTTAAAGTTTCACCTAAAAACACGAAAAACATATTTTGTGGTAGAGTGATAATATGCAAAGACGTCTGATTGTTAATAAAACCACATTTATCCATGTCCTCAGTGGAAAATGCAAGTTTGTGAGCTCAAACAGCGAATCTTGCATGCATTCGTCCACTTTATCAGGCTCGTCCACTTTATCAGGCTCGTCCACTTTATCAAACTCGTCCACTTTATCAGGCTCGTCCACTTTATCAGGCTCGTCCACTTTATCAGGCTCGTCCACTTTATCAGGCTCGTCCACTTTATCAGGTTCATCCACTTTATCAGGCTCGTCCACTTTATCAGGCTCGTCCACTTTACCAGGCTCGTTCATAATTTTATTAAAAAATAATTACAGAAAATCCCAAATTTAATTTGATTGGGCTAAAAATATATTTTTGTCATTTTACATCTTATTGATTACCTTTTTTTTTGGATGAACAAAATCGTAATAATTTAATGTACGCGAGAGCGCCAGATTCAGATTGCTCCATGGCTACTATGCTAAATGTACGAAATCTTAACCGGAGCGACTTTCAACTCCCAATTGTTTTATAGACAACAAACCCGGCCCACAACAAAAAGTGTCTGAAGTGCATGAAAAGTTCTTTCTTAATTTAAACAAAAGAAATTGCAACATTTGATTAACTACATTGCACATAACGGACACAAATCTGGTAGACAAACATCTCCTTTGCATGTTTAATGTATAAGGTATCACGTGATTAGAATTTCAGTACTGTATGACCTTTAGGTCACTGAAACCGTGAAGTCGCGTATTGGGTAATCCCTTCAAATTGTAATCAAAATTTGCTTTGTACACCAAAAAATGAAAGACGATGGCCCGATGAGCTCTGGTCCATATGGAATGACCCAATTATAATTTGAATTTCCAGGTTCCCTATACTAAAATGAATATAAATAGAGATAAATACTCTGGAAAATCATAGTATAGCATTAAATCGCTATTTAGGAATTAATTTCAAGATACTTATGCTGTAAATGACCGATTTTCTTTAAACTTTTAGAATTTCTAGAGGTAAGATTGAAATATCTTAAAATATCATTTTTGTCAACAATATAGGAATTTTGAGGCAAAACTGGGGTTTTATTTCAATCCGATAATTGTTTGAGAAAAAAATTAGGCTTCAGAAAATTCATGCTTATTAGAGTTTTGAAATATTTCTTACCTTCTTTCAGCAATTTTACTGTTCTTCATCTTCCCATTAATCCAAAAAAATTCAAATTTATACCTTTTTGTAAAAATTTCGTTAAAAAAGGATAATAAATCACGAGCTCACAAACTTTGCGTTCTTGTCGGCCATTTGAATTAAACTAAAGAAAAAAGCTGAATAACAGTGCGGATGAAATTAAACAATGTCAACAAGTGTCAAAATCCTAGAGCCTAATCCAAAACCCTAATCCTAAAACCTAATCCTGAAACCTAATCCTGAAACCTAATTCTAAAATCTAACCTGAAAATGAGGATCTACATTAGGTATGCGTACGCTTTTTGTTTATTTCAGTTTAAACGGCAAAATGGCTTGCAGACTCCACTCGTCAGTAAAACAGTAGGATACTAATACAGTAATAGTATACACACTGACGAGTAAAAGTTTCGATCGGAAAGCCAAAACGTAAGAATTTTTCCTCTTTTTTGAACAATTTTAGTTTAGTTTCTACTTAAAAGACCCAAATCTAAAAAGAAAATTGATAAAATACATAAATACAACAGAATAAAGCCAAAATTAAAAAGCAAAGCAAAAATCCTTATATAGAAATTTACCGCTATACCAAGATTTTAACAATACTCCTTATTTTCCCAAACACTAAACCGCCAGACAAATTGTACATGCCCCAAGTCTAAAGTTTCAAATCTAAACTTACTAACTAAACTTGTTATTGACTGATATTTTTCTCATACTTTTATTACGCTTGGTTGGCGTTTGTGTCCTTTTGAAGGATTTTTTCCGACTTAACCTATTCAGAGTCGGAAATAAAGAAATAAAAATAGGCATAACGTTAGGCCTACCCACCTCCATTGCAAAGATGTGCTTGCTGAAGAGCACAAAGTGATCCCATATCCATGTACGGTATCCCTCATGGCACAAAGGTTGATCACTTATATCAGATGATCCTTTCATCTTTTTGTGGAATAGAAGTTAAGTTTATCTTACTCTCAGAAGCACTAATAACCTTTCTTTTCACCCCGCTGGTGCTAGCTTCTTTAAGTCTGTGAGTTACAGTTTCACTAGGCCTACACGGCTTTTGCATATTGCTCTCACTTCCGTTTGCAGTGTTACTTTGAGTTCACAATTCTATTGCTTTTTTGTTTGAAATAACACCCCTTTGAATTTTCTATTGGTTCCATGTCTATCTTTGTTCTTTTTTTCTACCCATCTTGAAGGTCTTTAGGCAAAAAGAAAGGTCTTTTTATCCATGGATGACAAAGATTCAAAGCGGTGTTTCATAGATCTTTCCACGCAAGAATACAGGTGGTTTTTTAATTGAAATGTCGGCATTGCATGATGGGATAGAGCAACTGTAATGAAGTAGTAGAACTTTAGTTAGAAAAGTGACATTTTTTCTGAATTTGATGGTTAAAGGTTAAATGGTCTTCACTTCTATGCTGGTTTGGTATATAATTTTTTTAACTAACTATTCATTAAATGTACTGCTCTTTTGATACTTTTAGTTTTAATTTCAATGAAACATAGATACATAGATTTATAGGAATAATAGCAAAGTGCCCGTATTTTAAAAGTGACATCTAATCAAAACAAGGCACTAACGTAAATAGTTAAAAAGTTTGTAGCCAGCTTCAATCCATACAAAATGGTGTATGTTGCTTACAAACTTCCATTATTACCAGTTACGTAACATTTACTTTGATCAACTGAGTACTGTACATTAAATGTACTGCTCTTTTAATAAAAAGTGTTTTTTTCAATTAAACATAGATAACTTAACTAATTACTATAAGTCTATATGAATTATAGGAATAGCACAGTGCCCGTTGTAAAAGTTGACATATCAATAAAACTAGTCACTAACTGAAATAGTGAAAAGTGCCTGCTTCATTCCACACAAAATGGTGTGTGCTGCCTTCAAACCACCATTAATTCCAATAGGCCTAATTTCCAGTCACGTAGAATTTACTTAGATCAACTAAGTACTGTACAATAAATGTATTTCCCTTTTTATTTTTAAAATTTCTTTTAATTTAAATGAAACGGATATAACTTACTATAGATCTATACATGTAGCAAAGACATTTAAATGATAGGACACAATACCGTTTGCTAAAAGTTATATATTTAATAAAAGTTATTAACAGAATTGTGAAAAGTACAGTATGAGGCCTGTTTCACCCACACAAAATGGTATTCATTGCCTTTACCATTACTACCAGTCACATGACATGATATACTTAGATCAAATACTGTACATTAAATATAGTGCTCTTTTAATACTTACTTAGTTTTAAATTTAACAATGAAACTTAGATAACTTACTGTAGGTATAGGTAAGTTCAAATAATAGGAATTACCATATTGCCGAATGTTTAAGACACATATTTAATGAAATATCATTCACTGATTGAAATAGTACTAAGCATGTAGTAAAGCTTCACAGAACACAAAGTTGTACAGTATACTGCATGTTGCCTTCACAAGTGATCTTATAATAACCAGTTGAGCAAAACATTTATTTAGTTCAAGTGCATTGAATCATTGTAATGTACTGCTCTGTTGATACGGTACTTAACTTATTTGTGAGGATCATTGTTGAATCTCTTTCTTTCCGTTATTTGCATCACCTTTCTCCCTTTCACTATCTTTCCTTATCTCCTCCACAGCCAATTGTTGATCCTGTTTTAGAAAGAAAGCAATAAAATGTATGTTGATTATCGTAAGCATATTGTCGCAGGAAAGTAAAGTTGTCCTATGTCCATTGTTGTCCATTTTTGGCAAAATTGACTTTTTTATTGGAAAATATTCTATGACCAAGTACGCCACTTTCTATACCCCTGACAGTCTGACTTAACATATATCATCTACGGAAAAAATATTGCGGAAAATGAAACTGTGCATGTAATGAATTAATGCAGAAATAAGAACTTAAATTGTAATTATTTCACAATTGCATTTTTGGAAGCCCTACTGTAAGTGTTAAAAAAAAATCCAGAATTTTTTCCAAGATTGGTTCCAGCCTGCCAGACAAATTTCAAAAGTGCGCTACAAGCCAGGGTTGAAAAAATACCCCCAAAACACTGGTCAAACTTGGCGAGGTTTAATTAAAGTGTAGTGCTGCCACGACATGGCTCTATTACGTATCGATTATCGTGGGGAATACTATCGCGATATATTACTTCTTTTATGAAGAACGCAAGAAAAAGATATTTGCAGATTTAGCAGACGAAATGATCGCGTGATTATTAAGTCATCACGCACGTGTTTGGTAATTCAGCAAACGTGACCATGAATCGTCAAAGTGAGAGCCTGAGAGGCATGTTCTGGGCCACTTTTTGTTCTTTTTGCCAATATACATCGGAGCGTGTCAGTGTGGGATGAAGGAGCACGATTTTTAATCACATGATGATCTACCAGCCACATTGCAAAGTTGTCCAACTTGAGGGTGTCAAATGATGCATGCAATATCTCTCCTCCACTGATTTCTAAAAAGCAACTAAAGTAATATCGCCTTTCAAGCAATAGAATTTTATCTTGTTAATTACCACAAGCCGGTACTACTTTTCATGTATTTTCCGTCTAGGAAAAATTACATGCTTGATTTAGCAGTAGTTGCTTTCTCACAACCACATGTGATAGAAAAGATGTTATAAATAACTTGACAGGGACTAGGATTATGGTACTGTAAGATAGCTAATGAAATGACAAACTTGTTTGCTTTATCAATTTGCTCATGATAAAAGATCATTTCGAGTAAATTGTTTGAAGCAAAACATAACTGCGGTCAATCAAGGGTGATATTTGTTTTGCGTGTATGCATTTTCACGGCATATACTGTATGCAGCAGTTTATTATTTTCCAGGGACTGAGCCAGAAATTGTAAGGCGGGGAGGCAGGGGGCGACCACTGTGCAAAAAAAGAAACTTTACCCAAATTGCCGACCTTTTTTACCGATTTTCTAACTTATTGTTTGAAATAGGCCTAATAAGGGAAACTTTTCGAAAAATTGAACAAATTTTGGGGGAAATGGAACAAAGTGTCTCGGAAAATGGAACAAAGTGTCTCGGAAAATGGAACAAAGTGTCTCGGAAAATGGAACAAAGTGTCTTGAAAAATTGAACAAAGTCCTTCGAAAAATTCACTGAATCGAAAAAAAATTGCTGCTGAATTTTAGAAAAATTGGCTGAATTTATAGAAAATTGTCAGTAACATCAAGATCAGAATCCCAAAGGCTTTATGTCATATTCAAGCTGCTACAGTTATTCATTCAAAAAATTGATTTGAAGGAGAATGGGGTAAGGAGGGGGGGGGTATGGAAGGGGGCTGATCGATCGCTCAAAGTGTTATGGATATTTGAATCATTACTTGCTGACGCCAGCATTATGGTCAACCTTAACAATGGTGGTGTTCTGGAGTTAGTCCATTGTCGAGATGCTGATCTGTTACCAGAAAAAATACATTGCCAATTTAATCTATTTTCATACCTCATAAAGGCTGGTAAATGGAAAGGGGTCTTTCATAATAAGTAGGATAACTATTTCATTTCACAATGTATGTGCCTGTGTGTGTAGAGGGGGGGGGGGGGAGCTTCGTATTAAAAATGTATGTGCATAAAAAGGGCAAGAGGCAGTACCCAGTCTAGAAATGTTTTATAATACGGCTAACAAGTAAAGCGATAACTTCATTTCAAATGTAGTTGGTTTAAAAATATGTATGAAAGGGGAACAGAATGAGGCACGGTAAAGGTGGTCGACATACAAAATTGTTGGACATGTTGGACGGGCACTTATTAGAGTAGAGTCGCTTAATACGTCAAATACGGAATTTGCATTTAATTTTTGACTTTTAAATTTAAATTTGTTAGTAAAATGTAATTTTAGAGCATTTCGGCGTCTTCAAAAAGTGTCAAATGTTCGATTTTTGAACTTTCCATGGTGGTATTGATTTCACAATAATTTTCTAATAATTAAAAAGTTCCATGGCCAGTAGGTAAGGATGTTTCAAGAAAGAAGCAAAAACTGACAATATTTGAGGTTTTCCTATGCAGCCCTACACCAGGGATAATGACCCATATGATTGCCATCAAGCGTGGCCTGTAACATAAAATCAATTTTTCTTCTCAACATCCCTTTTAGATTATTCACAATTTTTTTCTGAAGTTAAGACAAATAAATATATATTTTCATGTAATTACACATGAAAAAAAGTTCCAGGCTGTCTCTTGAAGGTGTATTTAATCAGGAATATTGAGTGAGCTGTCAAATTATGTAATGAGGAAAACAGCTCTTTGTTTGAGAGCTTTGCTATATCAGTATTCCTGCTTGAAACCATGGAGATAACTGAAACAATGCATGCGCTCTGTGACAGAAACTTTTTTTTTTTTTTTTTACCTCCATGAGTACACTTGTGCTGTTTTGTTTTTCAGCATATGTTAGTGCAGTCCCCAACTGGTAGTGAAATATTTCTTCTACTAACTTGTTTGTACAACAACTCTATGAAGGCTTGGTCATGAAGCGGTTATGATTCTTCAGTAAAAGTGTAGTTACAATTTCATTATTCTAAAAAGAAGTGGAACAAAAAGGAACACTTGTTTTCTGCAGTCAATTGATTTTAATTTTTCACGGTGCTCACAAGACATGCTGGTGTGGTGGCACATTACAGAACTCGCCCCTTGAACAGAACTCCATCCTGATTTTCTGTGCCTGTGGCATTTCAATAACCGCATGTGACGGTTTGCAATTTCCAATTATTTCCAAATTATTCCACTTCGCGTTTTAACAAATTTCCCTTCTAAAGGTGTGAAATATGTGAAATTTGTTTTATTTCGACAAATTGTTAGAAGATTCAACCTTTGAACATCGAAATTGACGCTATATTTCGTATTTCACATAATTTCATTCCGAAGTTAAGAAATCAAGAGCAGCATTCCAACAAAACTTCCTTCCCGTATAACGGCAACACGAATGGAGTTTTTAACTTAATAACATCAATTTGTGTTATGTCTGTGGAGTTTTAGGCATAAAGAAACTTGTAAAGTGTATTTCAGGTATATTCATAAATAACCAATAAATAATTTAATTAAGTTTTATTCAAAGAAGCTTGACATTATGTGTATGCTTATCTCGTAATTGCTATTGCCTACCATTATCTTTGGAAAATACTTTTCGCACTGCACGTGTTTGCTTTACGTAAGTATGCTTAATGGTGCATAACTCCTGACCTCTAGACACAAAGAGTCCTTACGTATATTGCACTGATGAATGGAAATAGCGTTAACCACATGATTATTTATCTCAAAGATGTTAACAGTCGGAAACATGACCTCGATTGACCCGAAAACTTTAATCAAAATCACGTGACAATGAATTTGAATTCGAGTGATGAATTTCCATTTAATCTCTGTTGTAGATCAGAGCAATTTGCTCTAAAACCGAAGAAAACATATTTATCGTATGAGTGCACAATAAAGACTTTTAAGAATTAACGACATTGTTTTATGTCACAATATGAGTACTCCTTTTCGCACAATCGCCTATGAAAGATAAAAAACCGTAAAAAAATTGACAACCGACCGATACAAAAAATGATGAAAATCACGAGAGAAAAAAAAGAACTTACCAATTCGTGAAGTAAAACCAAATGTTGTTTAAACTATGAATAAAATAATTTCAAATTCATCCTAGGACAAATCACAAGCCAAGAACCTAAGAAAAGCCCTATCCTAATTCGATTAGACCCGCTGTCGGCTTCAATTGGACGCCATGATTGTAACGCATGCGCATTGAGTGTATGTCCTTAAAACGGATGTACAACACCAATAGTCAATCTACAGCGCTCCTGCCCCAAGAACAACTGATGCTATTGGAGGGAAAATAAACGCTGGAGGTTTACAAAATACGCATAGATTCGATTGTATATCAAGAAAAAGAGTTGTTTATTTTGTTATTTATATGAGCCATTTCATACCTAATATCGAGATGTGTACCCGTCATATCAGCTTTAGCGTTAAAAGCTGATAACTCCCAACGTTTATAAATGTCAAGTTTAGATAGATAAATAGGCCCCATAAGTATTTTACGACCCAATTGACCTCATTTAATAATATGAGGTAGCATTTATTACAAATTTGATCATTTATTTGTGTAATTCCTATCAGCCAAAAATCGAACACAATTTTCTTAAATTTAGTGGAAGGGGTCTGGGGCCCCTTAAATAGCTTTCATATTTCGCCTGGAAAATAAGTTTTATATATATCTATTACTTTTTTGGTTATTTTCTGGCAAAAGTTGGACATTTTTGACCATAAACTACCCCCACAGGTCCAGCACTGTTTATTGAAAATCCCCTTGTTGATTTATTTAGAACACATTACAGTGACGGGGCAGGCTTCCAAAATAAGTTGAAACAAATGTTAATTTTCGCTGCACTAGTCAGTGGTATAGCCACGGGGTGCATGGGGGAGAGGTAAGGAACCCCCACTTTTTGATGGAAAATTCTAGAATTGGGGATAATTTTTGTTTATAAAATTTCACTTTTGTCTTTAGAGGGGATCACTGTTTTTAAAGCTGGCTACGCCACAATTAGTGGCTCAGCTATCGTCCACGGAGGATATTGTGCTTAGTATATGCGATATGACATTGCTTGTGCTGCGTACATTTATGTTGAGATGTACGCAAACAGTTTAATCACTGTCATAGTATGGAGGTTTACCCATTAAAAGTGGTACCTCATTGGTTAGAGACCCTGGGAATAGAAGCACAACCTGATATGCTGGCACTTTTACCTCCAAGTCACTTGTGTCTCCTTACCAAGGACATCACTTAGGTATTCTGATTGAGCTCAGGGTCTTCTGAACGGTGGTGGTGGTGATGGGAGGGGGTGGGGGTGGGGGTGTTGAGGTATCAGTTTCCCAATTGGGTGGATTTATTAGGGTTCCCCGAAAAGGAACGGTTGGATTTTAAACTGCCATATTAATTTTCCAACTGGCGTCCCATTTTGGGGGAGGCACCCCAACCCCGCACGAACCCCTTAGAGTGACGTCTCTGCTCCTTACCAAACATGTTGTTACACACCTGGTATGAATGTTTACCTCTGAAACATTTATAACTCACACGTGTAACATGGAACTCCAAACTTAGTTGAATTAACATTCGAGTTTTAAATAAGTCTGTCCGTCTGTCATGAATTCAAGTGGTTCTTCTGTGCAGTGTGGGGTAAACTGTCAGTTGGGGGTGAATAGGGTGGGATATGAAGGGCACGGTCACTAAGCAATCCATTGGAGAATAACACTATTGACTAATAGAAGATCATGAATAGTCGCATGTAAGGTATATACATAACAACGCTTAGGAGCAGTCCCCACCACGGGCGCTCGGATAACCTATAATATTAAAGCAGTATTATGAGGGCTGGGGCAACCTATCGCAAACAATAATGGGAAAGGCCTGAGCGGAGTGATGTAATCAAAGGGCTGTGCCGCGTCTCCTTGTCACTAACTGTCAGTCTGTCAATGTTGTGATACTGTTTTCATCTGGATGTGCTTAAAGATAATCTGAATGATCCAAGGTGCTTCAAAGTTCCAAACAGAAATCAAGTGATTTTAATTCACTGCAAATTTTCCATTCACCAATTCCATCCCCTCTTCTGTGTGAATTAACCGTTTTCAGGATTTTCAGGAAAGGCTGAATGTTTAATGCAGCGTCTTATATAAGGCTTCACTTGGGTGGTATAACCCAATAAATAACCAAATGTGGCACCACCATAGTACTAGAGAGTCCCCAACCAGTCCCCAAATTATTGGATTGGTTTAGTGTCACAGAATACATTACTTTGCAAATGCAGGACATTCATGTGTACCTTGCAGGTCTGTTACAATAAGCCTGTCTGCTATTTCAATTAAAAAGGTGGCTCCATCAGATCTACAGTAACCTAAAACACAAATTACATACAAAACTGGTATGTCTATCCTTGTTTGAGGCAGATGAATTTATAGATGAATAATTAGGGGATAAATGGTACACAAATAAAAACATTCATGTAACACTTAAGAAAAGTCAAAGAAAATATTTTGTTGATAGTATAATTTATTTATCTCTTTTGGTTCAAATGTAAATCTTGTTTCAACTTCATCACAAATAAGTGAAACAAACTGTGGGGGATGGGGAGTATCCCCCCGGGGTGGCGAGGAGTATCGCCAGTTGGGATCTACAGTACAAAAATGACGGCTGAACACACAAAAACTTGAAAGCACAAGTACATAACTTTTGATAAAACCAACTTCCAATATCCCACATACACAGTATGCAATAACATCTTAACCAAATACTCTTTATCTTTATGCATAATACCAAAACACTTGTTGAGAACTTGGTTAGTTACATGTTACACAATCCTCGGCTACTAACTCAACACCGGAAACACATGCCTTTCCTAAAAAAAGAAAAACATAGACCAATGACCTGCAGTTCAACACAGCTGTACACAGCTGTACACATGAAACACCCAAAACCAACTCATTATTGTGTTGACAAAAAATAACCCCAAGACAGCAAGAACTCTTGTCTTTACACTAGATTCCTATTCCACTCTAATTGGGACCAGCTAATCTAAAATAACCCACAATACCCTTGGACAATTTCGTTATATATGACACCATGAAAAACAACAATAATAATCAATACCAACACAAAGAATACAACTGGTTACAGACAGGGCCCTAATTGAATAAATCAACGTCTCCCGACTCTTTACTAGTACACAGAACCTATATTCTTACAAACACTTAAGAATATCGCTGTACTCAATTTCATCTCCTAAACTATCACAGTACAGGCGGCCTATATTCTATTAAACAACCTGAACCACTTTCATAGTATACTGTATATGCATAGTAACAAAATAAAAATAAAAATAATCAATTTAATCAATACATTTTCAATATCATCAAGAATATGATAATCACAGGCCTAGCGAAAGAGAGAGGTTATCCAGCACATCATCTTTCTGAATGAGACTTCATTTCTCATTTCCTAATAAATACCTAAATTCACAATACAGGGCCTAAAAAATACATGGTACACAACAAGATTCTCTTCCAATCCACAATCCCTTGACTTTCACTCGAGATCGCTATGCTTGGGACATCGCTATGCTCTTGAGTAGAACTGGAATTATTCTTTTATACGCTTTAAATATTCCTTCACTCGCTACACTTATTACTGCAATATATATTACGATTTGCCTGGCAGCATAAACATCAATGTCAGAGAGCCCGAAAACTCCCATCTGCAATGCTGATACTGTACAATCGCAATTTTCTTTACACTCCACATCTACCAATGCCACAGAGCTTATACTCCATTTGCAATGCTGACAAACCAGTTTACTTCCACAGAGAACCACTGTTGTTAACGTAACGTAATATTAATTTCAGCAAATGATGGCGCAATCTTGATTAAAGTTGCAATTAACTTATGAAAACTTGTCAAAAGTCACTTTACAAACATCGCAAGTGTTATCAATACAGTTAAACACAATGAAGAATTACTGGGGATACATTTGATTATGGGAATTGACAAATTTACTTGAAATATAGCTCCCAAAAGGGATGACGAACTTGGAACTCAAAGTCCGGAGCTGCTGGCAACCAATATAGGTCCTCATGCAATGACTCTAGTCAGCAAACTGAAGCCTGACGACGACGACGACGACAACGAATGAAAACACAATTACAATGACGGGGTCAGGATGCTGCCTGGATCCCTGCTGTTGATAAGTACAGTAAGTCTTTTGTCCACATGGCACTGTTTGTTTACACGCAGCATCTCAAAAGGTCAATGTCACTAAGCAGAAAACTAGAAGCAAACGGTGGCGCTCCAGCACAATTGCATAAATAATTATACAATGATAACAAATTTACACTTCACAACATGAGCAATGCATTAAACCCTTCATATGTATAAGTGCTTTAAAGAAGCTGCAACTTATGCTAAATTGCTTTAAAATCCATGGAAAAGAGCAAAAAAAAACAACAATTGACCATTTAAGAGCAATTTTGAATTTTCTGGCCACAATATGCAAATTTTTGTTCCTCTTTTATGTTCCTCTTCTGATGTATGAGTGGTTGGAAGTTCCTATTTCCTTATGTAACCCCTTTGTTTTGTTTTTTAATTCTTTGCCACACATTTTTTTTTTAAGATGGAAGGAATTTTAACCAAGTGTTGACCATACCCTTAACCATAATCTAGCAGGAATAGACTTTGTCCTCATTTTCAAGAACTGAAATTTAGGAAGGACATATAACAAATTACATAAAGTTTTCACCTACCCAATCGTAGACTTTTAAACTTCGATTTGGACTACAGGTATATTTCACTTTACATATGAGCAAGCTTTATATGTTTGATTTAAAGGACCAGACATCAGTTGATGATGTAAATTAAATTTAGTTTTTCAATTGAATATTTTAAAACTTTGTGAAATAACACAACCAATTATTGTCCACACAAATTGGTTGTCTCGTTAGTGAGACTGCCCTTCATTTCCTTTTTTTTTTGTTCTTTCAAAATTATAATCTAGAATAGTTTCAAAGAGAGCAACGAGCTTTGTTGTTTCTTTGCCATATCCCACAGTGAGAAATAAATTTCTAGGTCAATAGATCAAAAAGACAATATATTACACTATAAAAATATTTCATATTATACTGCATTACATCACATATTATACATACCCTAATGAAGCTCAAATTTTAATTTGCTACTGTTTGTCTGAAACTTGATATGCTTTTTTAACTAGACTTCCTTGTCAATATTTTCTTGCACCAAACTATAAGGTAAATGTTCCTGATGTCAGTAGTCTTTTATGACAGCCTTTCAAGGTATGTGTCTATTAAGTCTTACAAATAAAAGACTATTCGATATCAACAAATCTATCAATGCCTCACCCCAGTGTCAGAAAATGGAGAAAAAAATCATTAATATATTCTAAAAGGATCCTTAAAAAGTTAAAGTTATTTTCCTGTTCCTCCCCATTATTTTCTCTTTGTACGGCACATAGAAATGCTTAATATAATTGTGCACTATAAAAATCAATTATTGTTTTATAATGATAACATTATTGGTAAAAATAGGTAATTATTGACCATTAAACAGTTACATGGTTCTTTAATTTTTCTATTGAATTTGAGTTTTCTAAAGGACCGATAATGATAGTTTGCATAAGACATTAAATTATCTGCATCTTGTTTACCTTTTCTGTTGATGCAAAAATATTGTGGTACCCATATAAATATTGTGGTACCCATATTCATGTCTTACACTGCTCCAATATCAAAATGTACTGATTAAATTCATTTCTGCAGCTAAAACAAAAAAAGATATAATATGAAAGAATCATCTCATGAAACAATATTTCACATATAGCAATACGTGTTTCATTTTATCAAGTATGAAGTATGCTGTAAAAAACAGGATGGATGGAGACATCATTCGATGCTGTAAACTGTCAGTCACAGTATTCTTCTTCAGTTGGTGTTGCTGTAGCTTCCATGCAACCTAAATGACTGATGGGTAAATACGGATCTACTGTAGTCCTGATAACTGCACTTATTTGAGCACATTATTTTTTTTTGAAATATAGTACTTATTTGATTTCTCTGTTGCTCTGCCACAATCTTTGAGGGAAAGTAAAAGGTAGTGATAAGTTAATAACAAGACAATGTGATGCTGCAGTAGTTGTGCACTCTTCCTCTCAAACAAATGAGGAATATTTGAAAACAAGTTTAACATCAAATGATACTGTAGAGTATGAATGAAAATATAACATGTGAGGTAAAAAAAAACTCAGGATGGTTTTGCTATACAGATCATTTAGGTTTTGCTATACAAACAATTTTGACCAAATGTGTTTTTAATAGAAGTTTTGAGCCCCATCAGTGTTTAAGCAGAAGCAGAATTCAAGCATTTTTGCAAGTAGCACAAAGAGTATTTTCAAGTAAACAAGACAACATTTTAACAATCTAAACATTGATACTTCTTACATTCTGGGCTACATGAATAAGTGATTTGTAAAATCTTAAATCTTTTTTTCCCTAATATACACTGTTCTGAAATGAAAATGATTTGTTATTTCTAGAATTACAGTATAGCAGCCTTGAAGCAACATGCATGAAAGCAATTTGTGTAAATCAATTGTTAGCTTTCTTGAATGAATGTATGAAGGTGAGGAAAATGACTGCGATATAATAACAGAAATATCTTTAAAAGAGAGTAACACTCCATATGGAACCGAACTACACCTAATTTATACTATTTTCAATCTACGAAAACAATATGACAGAATAAATGAACTATAATGACAAGATTTTTGAAGATGGTACATTTTACTGTAAAGTCCTGTCAACAGTGTACTGCTATATATATATATATATATATATATATATATATATATATATATATATATATATATATATATATATATATATATATATATATATATATATATATATATATATTTATATATATATATATATATATATATATACATATATATATATATATATATATATATATATATATATATATATATATATATATATATATATATATATATATATATATATATATATATATATATATATATATATATATATATATATATATATATATATATATATATATATATATATATATACACTGTATCTACATGTAAGGGGTCAAACTGAGAATCAACGGGGTGAACAAAATTTGTCGTTTATCTCAGTATTGCTGAAGGAAAAAAAAGTTTTTCAGATCTTCATTTAGTATAAGATCGGTTTATCTGAGAAAGCATGAAATAATCATAACTCTGCAATGTAGAACAACGCATATAATTTTTCAAATGATATCAGTTCTGATTGTGAGAACAGGACTTGAGAACAAGAACATCAAAACAGTGTATAGTACTGTAGCTTGTTCCTCGCTCAGAAAAACAAAACAACAAAAAACCTGTTACTGTACCTGTATTTCGGCATTATGCTCCATGCCGGTATGGCCATATGGATAAAGAATATGCTTCAAATCAACTCATAAAAATACCTCCACCTATGTGCTTAACTTTTCAACATGCGAGAATTTCGATAGAATTGCTTTTGGAACGAATCACATTTTATTGTAATTTACACTAGTTATTCATTTCATAAACTTTCTATATCAAGGCGTGGTATAAGGTAAATATGATCCGGCATTGCAAACTTATGTTCAAAACCAATATCAGTTTTATATTATGGTTTTTGTGTTTTCTCTGTGATCCAAAAATAAATTGGCACATCTTTGACAAAATAAGTTGCGAAAAAGTAGCAAATAATTAGCATTCATTAACAGTACCACGATACAATACTAAGGGTCATACCCTTTTGTAACTGTGCAGCCTGCATTGTGTCTGCATGATATTTTCAGAAAGTGACACAGAAAAAGTGTTGTTTTTGATGTCAAAGATGACTTAATAATTTTCACATAACTCTGAACTTGGATCAGTTTTTGTCTGCTGAAGTTCTGTTATGTAATAATTGATGTGGTCAACTGCCGGTAGGCGCCTATGTCGCAAATTATTTTGTAAGGTGACTCAATAATATTGGGTCTAGTTTAACTTCTATGCAGGGACTATTCAAATCTTGGTCTGACTGAGTAAGGCAATCAATGGAATAGGGTTCTACATGGTATTTGAAACATGGCCTCATGATTTAGGCCTTATGTTTCTCTCAACTTCATAAGCCTACTCTGTACTCATCTAAAAATTGACTTTTTTACATAACAATTTTGTCTGACTTCGCTAAGGTGGGTAACAAATTCGGATCATAATACAGTGATATGCCCTAATACTAGCCATTCTCCCCCTCCTACTAGGCCTATTAATAGGCCTAGCTTAGTCACAACTGCCAAAGCGCCAATGCAAGGGCTTGAATATTGGATACATAAACAGATCGTTCTTTGCATTTGGTAGACCTAAACCTAGTATAGCATATCCAAAATTGTGGATAACATTAACAAGAATATCATTTGTGTATATCCCTAGGCTCTGTCAATAAACATCCTACCAAATTTATTTTATTTAGCATGATTCCGTCCTGCCTGAATGCATTGCCATAATAACAACCTAGTGTTACAGAAAAGATACACCTTATCACGTTAGGAAGGAATAAGGTCTAAAAAGTGAGAATTTGGAATGGCATTTTCCCTGAGCATTTTCACTGACTAAAAGTACTTGAAGATGGATTAAATTTGACGACACTAATAATTGACTTTACAAAAGCATATTGAGCCTAATAAAAAGTTGCCTACTATGAAGAAAAGTGACCTTCACAGATAGGAAAATCGATTGATGAGTCTTACCTTTTCAAAGATCTTCACAAAATAAGTCACGTAAAATCTTTATTTTGAGAAGTTTACCGAGACTAAAAATGCTCGGATTCCGATTTAATCCAAAATATATTGTCTTGTACGTCATCTAATCATCTCCTATAGTGACGAACAATGAAACTGCATAAGTTAGAGCAATTTGAATTATCCGGATTCATTTAAAAGTGATCGTTTTACAAACCCTGAAACGTTCAATTCGAACTTCCGGGTCAAGTCCTCAGAAATTAATAATATCGGAGTAACGGTCATATAGCAAGATCATGTTCCCAAGTGTTAAGGCGAGCAGGTTACGCTAACGGTCGGCAAAGTTTTGAATGTCACTCAGAATTACGTTGCTGAAAATGGTGATATTTTTACGATTTCTGCACCAAATGAAATAATTAAACCAGTTTTCAGGGTAGAATTGATCCAAGTAAGAAGTCCTTGATGCTCACATATAAAGTTTTGATAAAATTACAGCATTTTTTGTTGACTTGTCTTAACTACCTGTGTGGCCAAATAATTGCGTAATACCTTTTCAACTCGTTGAGAGAGTGTCCTTCGAACGGGATGAAAATAAAACTGGCAGTTTTATCCCGTCCATCTTTCAAGGGGCGCTTTTTTTCAAATGCAGGAAGTGGAAGAAGGGGGCGTGTAACACCAATCAGTTCAATTGTGGTTTTACATGCTACCTGTCTGGAAAACAGCGCATAACCTGATAAGAGAATCAAGTAGGCAATATGCTCTCTAATTCGGGATAACATAATATCCAATTTCATCACTATGGACAACTTCTTCCATTATAAATATTTGGGGGATGGACCGAAAAAGAACAAGTTAGGAAAAACATTTTGCAGTTAGGTCTAGGGGGTGAAGCCTCCGAAAGCGATGCTTTGCTAAAAAAATCCCAAAAATTAAAAAACAAAATCCCCGAAAATTCCCAAAAAGTGAACTTCGCGAAAAGGAAGATGATCTCCTAAAAAGGAAGGAAATTTCCAGAAAAGGAAGGCAGTTTCCCGAAAGTTGGAAGAAAAAAACTCACCATAAATTATAGGAAATTTCAGCAAAATGAAGGAAATGTACCGAAATTTCGGGTGTTCCCTCACTTTTCCGAAAACGGACAAACGTTTTCCTTTTTGGAAAATAAAAAGTGCCCCTCAATTCCTGCCTTGCCCGAGTTCCTTCCGACACCCCTGACCATGGCCCCTATCCCCCGGATCCTATCACCACTGTATTAATCTATTAAACATTGCTATATTATCAGTACCATGCAAATGGATGGACGGGACTTCGAGGCCCGGTTTGTTTCAATATTTTTGCTGGCTCCCACCTGCAAAATATCTTGTGCGGAGCTTGTATTCTTTTAATCTTAAATTTTTAGACATTTAATTCCTTCCCGAACTTTCTTCAGAGAGAACTTATTCCATCTTCTCGTGGACGTGTTATGCCCATGTACGTTAAAACGTTCGTCTCAACTTAACAATCAAGAAACTTTACTGAACAGTAACATATGCGTATGTGTAAACACTGATTTACTCGATTCGTGAACCGCGCAAGAAAATGTAGGCCAAAATAAAATGTAATAATTGGGAACAAAAAGATTAATAATTTCTAAATACCACAAAAACATTCAATATTGGTTATTTCTTACTGATTCTATTTTTTCTAACAACTATTTTATCTAACTCTGGTCATTTTATATATATATATATATATATATATATATATATATATATATATATATATATATATATATATATATATATATATATATATATATATATATATATATATATATATATATATATATATATATATATATATATATATATATATATATATATATATATATATATATATATATATATATATATATATATATATATATATATATATATATATATATATATATATATATATATATATATATATATATATATATATATATATATATATATATATATATATATATATATATATATATATATATATATATATATATATATATATATATATATATATATATATATATATATATATATATATATATATATATATATATATATATATATATATATATATATATATATATATATATATATATATATATATATATATATATATATATATATATATATATATATATATATATATATATATATATATATATATATATATATATATATATATATATATATATATATATATATATATATATATATATATATATATATATATATATATATATATATATATATATATATATATATATATATGTTATATATATATATATATATATATATATATATATATATATATATATATATATATATATATATATATATATATATATATATATATATATATATATATATATATATATATATATATATATATATATATATATATATATATATATATATATATATATATATATATATATATATTTATATATATATATATATATATATATATATATATATATATATATATATATATATATATATATATATATATATATATATATATATATATATATATATATATATTATATATATATATATACATTTCTTTTGAAAAAGGATTTTGTAGCCTGAAAATGCGGTTCTAACTTTACATAGCTAACAGTTATGTTAAATCACAAGTTAAAATAAAATAAATAAAATAATGAACAAATAAAAAAATTACCTGGAATAAACATTTGTCAATCTTTTCACATGTAAGCCATTTATCATTTAGAGAGATTGCAAAGAAGTACCTGCTGATGTCTGCAATTCACTTGTCAATTGTGTGACTCAATCCTACACCCACGGACAAGGTGAGTTATTACACCAAAGTGGGTGGACAAAACATGCATATTGATGTACCGCTCAGTCACTAATAGGTGACTGACATTTTTTGTAAAATAACTTACCCCAAATTAATCCCCGCTGTACAAAATCGATGGGTCTGAAGTAGATTGATCCACCCCAGAGTCACGCTGGTGATTGACAATCTGGTACAATGACGCACATGTGTGTCACTATTTCATATGTCAATGACTCACCTCTGACTGACATTGGCGGGGTATTAGGGGTGAATCATACAAATGACAAGTGCATAAGTCTAAGATTTTCAGAATTACACAAATTTCCTCTATTGCTATACTGAATAATTCTTGGGAAAGGATTGTAAAGGAATTTATATTGTCATTTTGGACTTATATTTGCATGAATACTTGAGTGAGAATGGAACATATTGAGTTTTAAAAGATCAGCTATTGGTTTTTAAAAACACAGCTCCCTGACTTTTAACACTATACATGTAAGTTCCCCAGTGGCTATATTTCTAAGTGTGGCCTAGATACCACTTTAAATTATTATATGTTACATTTTAGCGCCAAGGATTGGCAGCCCTGACAGGTCAAAAACAAAGAGGGGGATCGGGGTCCTCCGTTAGTTAGTACGTACTTCAAAAACGTATACTTTTGAAAGAAAAAGAACGAGGTCCAAAAATCCTTAAAAAAATGGCGTAAGGTCGGATGGGCAACCTCCCTCTTGGATTTTTTAGTTCCTTAAATCACGCACCCCCTTCCATCATACATTGAGCTAAGTTAGTACATGTATTCAAAAAAGGTATAAATTAAAAGGAAAAAGAGAGCTGCAAATCCTAAAAGATGAATCCAACCATCCATCCCTGAATCCCAATCCCAGTTCACGGACTCCTCCCCCCGAATCCCATTTCACAGACCAATCCAAGTTCACAGACCCCCCCCCTCCCAATCCCAGTTCACAGACCACCCTCCCCCCTCCCCACCAATCCCATTCCCAGTTCAAGACCCCCCCCTCCCTCGAATCACAGTTCACGGACACCCTACCCCTCCCCGAGTCCCAATTCCAGATCACGGTCCGCCTCCCCTGAATCCAAATCCCAGTTCACGGTCCCCTTTCCCGAATTCCAATCCCATATGTCACTGACCTCCCCATACACATATTTTCTGGAACTGCTTAATTGGAGTGTTCCCTTCAACTGCACGTACG
Organism: Chiridota heheva; assembly: GCA_020152595.1. Taxonomy (NCBI): domain Eukaryota; kingdom Metazoa; phylum Echinodermata; class Holothuroidea; order Apodida; family Chiridotidae; genus Chiridota; species Chiridota heheva. Next base: position 1,318,420 of record JAIGNY010003164.1, read on the forward strand.
CATAACCTGCCCACGTACAGTAAAAACACTGTAAACATAAGTTAGTCCAGTTCAGCGAAAATTATAGTCTAGGTGACTAAGTTGCTTCCTCGGGCACTTTCATTGCATTCACGACCAAATACATGAACATATTTTGTTTTCACTTGACGAAAAAAATCGTTATACCACTTCTGAATATTAGTCGTATACACATGTGCCATTAAAAAGAATAGCTGGACCAGCTGTCTTAGTCTAGCTTTCTGGATCGTATAGTCAGTCTAGTCGATCATGCGCGTACGTGATGCATGATGTACGTGAATGAAATTCGAAAATTGAAATCCGCCATTACAGAATCAGTTACTGCGCCTGGACTCATGTGGACCTTCAGTAAAACACCTTTACCGTTACTAAATTATATATCCGGCTTGATCGAAGAGTAAACTCGAAGATGACTTTTAAATTTCGCTTATTGATTTTGGTGATTTTATGTCAATAAATTTAGATTAAGTTTCATTTTTGAATTCTTAGTGATGGAATACCGAGGTTGAGTCCTAATGTTAGATTTGGTACTCGCTTAGCATGTTAGGCTTAGAATCAGGCTTATGATGGCCTATTCTGGAGATCGGACATCCGGGAATGTTGTGGTGCACGGCGATGTAACAATTTTTTGACAATCTCAAACTTCAGTGAAAGGGGAAAACAAACAGTCAGTTATCATTGCAGTCAATGAGAGAAAAACCTATTTTTTGTCATTTTTCAACAAATACTGGACAGATTTTATTTTCCTTCACAAATGTTGTGTAGGCAAGGCCTATTGTACTAGTAGTAGTTTCCAGCATGATATATGAGTAGGCCTACCATTAATTTTTGCTGACCGGCTGAGGCGACACAAGTATTCATACAAAATTATCCCATTGACTGTAATGATAAAGTTTCTCCTCCAACTTAGCAAAAGCGTACGGAGCTCGTACACGGTTACGTCTCTCTGACCTCGAGAATGAATTGTTGAAGTCTGCAGGGTGGACCCAGGTTAGGCCTAAATGGGAAAATTTCATTATTACTAGTCTAACTTAGTGTGCATGGGTTATTATTTCAAAAAGTTAAGAACTTTACAAAGTTAAGGTACAACTACAGAATACAGGTTCAGTTCGAAGTATAGACCTCGTTGCTGGCATCAAACATGAATATGCATCGTTTTTTAATTAAGATTAGTTGGCCTACAATCCCCATGATCGCGCTGCCAAGTCGGGGATATACCATAGTTTTGACTTAAAATATGAACAAGTTCTTCCAAGATGAATATGCATCGTTTTTTAATTAAGATAGAAGGCTTATAATTCGCGCGACTTCGCTGCCCAGCCGGGGATATCTGGGGGAATACTGCATGGGAGCCATATAATTGCACTTAAGTTTCTTTAATAATTCATATGATTAAACCATTCACGTCGGAAGTTCGCGAGTCAGGAGATATTTTTCGCATTCTATAGTGTACTCCAAAGTTTCACACATTCTTAAGATCTCGTAGCGTATCAGAATTGTACGTCTGTCAACAGTCTGTTTGAGCCCTGGATTTAATTTTTGATGATATTTTGTCTGCCAAAACGCTAACAGGTAATTTATCAACTTAAAAACCCAAATTTTGTGATATTCGTTGCTTAATATTTGGTCTGACGATCACACTGTCTTTGTGGAGCTTATTGTAGTGCTAGGCCAGAAGGAGTTCCGCAACAATTTCCAATTTTCTTTCTCTCAACATTTTGAAGTTCCAATTTGTTACATCCTAGGATTCTATGAGTACGAGTACCTGTGATTCCGAATTGACCGGTAATCGTAAAGCAAACATACAAGGTCTATGAAATAATATTAAATTAAAAATTCAGTAAACTGAATGTTGGCTATAGGCCTATATTAAATCTGTCATCTCTTACACTAATACAACCATAACTCCATGTTTATACTGTAGGCCATACTGAAATGGCCACCACCATACTGAAGATGGGGTCATTAACGTTAGGCGCTGTATGCAATACCGCCATTTCGACGGTAAATTCCTTCCTTCCCTGGCCTACCCGTACTATAACTCCCGAAAATTACGAGATAAATTTCTTCCCATCCGATTTTTAATACCATAAAGCACTACCAAGCTCCTCACATACAGAGGACCCCTTTTGCTTGCTTTTCCAGTGTGGCCTATATATAAGTATGTATGTGTTTTCTATCTACAGGGTTAACATAAGTGTTCTTCTTATATAGTCAATGGGATATCAATTTTGAACAACAAGTTTTCTTTATATTAAATTTCTCTTTCAGAACTTATGGAAGTACCGCTTGGACTTGAACAATATGCAAGAAGCAGCTCCACGGTTAAAATATAAGAAATTTACCCATGGCCTTTTAAAGAAGATGAGGTATGTTATGCTTTTATTCCCGTTAAGAAAGATTTGAAATTAACTTTGCTAAAATTGTACAAAATATTAATTAAACAAAACAACAAAAAACTTTATGAAAAATAGAGAAGAAGTTATGAATAATTGGCCATTTTACAGTTATTTTCAAGTTCAGACCTAATTATGCAAAATTGTGACAACAGCAGGGGCCACATATGTTCAGTACCTATTGCCACTTAAGAAAATTAGATCAAACCACAACACACATGTGAAATTTTGAACGTTCATATCCCATACCAACAATGGTTATTATTTACATCTATTGCAGTTTTTACTGATCACCCAAATTTATATTATGCTTGTTTAAAAAAAAAAAGTATACCAATGAAAAGAGGATTTCAAGTGAATGTTCTCTTATTCGCAATTATTGATACCGATTTCAGTACTAAAAGCTCAGACACCAGATTTGGAACACTTTGGGAAACCTTGAGAGTTTTTCCTTCAGAAATGAATGGCAATTTTCTTCAAGTAACTAATATTTGTACTAAACCTAGGTATCCTTTCTCTGTCAAGTAGAACAAATACCACCCAAACCAAATTTATTTATTAACAAAAATGCCCATGGCCCTGAGGTTTGCCCAAATTCTATGCATATATTATGTCACACAGCTCACAATTGATATGACAACTGCCTGGATGCTTAGCGCTTTGAAACTGCATAGTGAAAACCTCAAAGTTTTTTTTTTTTAATCTCACTCCTTGACATTACAATTGTAGATATTCAATATTTATTTCAAATAAATCCCTTTTGAAATCTATTCCTATCAAAGTGTCAATCTTTATCAGCAAAATCAAGTTAAATCTAGTTATCTACATTTCATTTTGAGTAAATCTCAAACTTGAGGTGAATTTTAAAATTCACTTAACAAAAATATGTTGATTGTTATTTAATCATTCATTATTTGTATGGCAGCTGCATGGTCGGTGATTCAGTGGTAATTATCTTTTTTCGTGATCTAAAATTTAGACACGACCAAATTAGGAAATTGCAATGAGATGCATTTTAGCATGGCTTTTAAACACTTTTAATTAATGAAAATCAGTTATCTATGACATCCCTGTTTAGAAAATGGCTCTGGACAGTATGTAGAAAGAATTATTGCCAGTGCCAACTTTATTGTAAATCAACATTTCTTTTCAGGAAGGGATTAATGTAAGAAAAGGTACGTCTTTAAGCCATCCAATTGTATGATGGTTGGTATTTTATAGAAAAATATTGCACAACAAAAAACAAAAGGAAAATAATCGATCACAACATTTCCATTTCTAATTCTCCTATACAGTCCAACAGACAAGCACAGTTATTCTTGCAGTCCCGGCATTGATCCATGACAACATGAAGATGAAATGGTAAGTCTCAGTGGACCAAGAGGACTCTTGCTGAGAAACATTGGCAGGTGTTGTAGCTTTGAATTTCGGGAAAAACCCATCCCTGTAGGCAGGGATGGGTTTCAGTGGTGTATTGCATTGAGGGTCGAAGAGGCAACTTGCCCCCTCCAGGCAAAATTCTGTCATGTAAGAAGTGGGATATACCAGTATACAATGCTGTGCATATTAGGGAAATAAATTGTCAAAAATGAATATACTTTCAGGACTGAGGCTAGATATCACGAAATTTTGGTTATGACTTTAGTTCCCAGCAAACTTAAATCTTCAGTGTTCAGGAAATTTTCTTAGTTTTCCGAAAATTTTCGGGACCTTTCCTTTTATTTCCCTCATTTTTTGGGGTAATTTTCTTTTGTTTTCGGGCAAATTCCTTTATTTTCAGGCAATTTTTCATCAATTTTCGCGAAAATTTCTTCCATTTATGGGAATTAACTTTCATTTTTAGGAGATGTTGCAAAATTTGTATTAAAAGTACTACACATTTTTACAATTTTGACCAAACTTTCCAACAATTGTACCAAATTTTCGAAAAAATTACCACAAGTTTGCTTCATTTCTTTTCAACTTCATATCAGTAATTTCCTAATTGTACTGTACTTTACCCCTCCTGGCATCACAAGCTGAATACGCCACTGCCTGTACGTAGTGAACTTGGATAAACTCCTTCGCCTGTCTATGCTTATCACCGCTTAGAATGGTAGTAAATTTTGCACAATGAGTATCTGGCATTCAAAAGTGAAAACTTACAACAACAACAAAATTGTTTCTATGATGGTGTAAAGATTCCCGTACTTAAACAAATTACAAATACAATGAGGCATGGGGTTGTGAACCCTTGCAGTGTGTATTTGAGGGTAAGACTATATCCAGCATCTATACATGCGCTTTACCTCATACACACCATATTAGTATATGTGGATGTTACAACACCATTTAAAATGTAAAAATTTTCCATTGCATGCCCACATATTAAATATGCAACAAGTGTGAGTTGTTAACCTCTATCGCGTCTATGTGTGTACAGAGCAGGGGCATGTGACATGTCTAGCTGTTCGTTTTTAGGGGGATTAAGCCCCCTATTGAGAAACACATATTCACCCCCCTCCCCCACCGGAAAGAGTTTATAAGAGGGAAAGACATTAACATTGAAGAAAAATGTGTAAAATTGTTGGAAATTTTGGCAAGATTCCCTGAACATTTCAGGAATTGATGGTGATTTCCATAAAATTAAAAAAAAATCTTGGAAAATTGAAGTAAATTTCCTGAAAATGAAGAAAATCTAATGAAAATTCAAAGGATTTCCCAAAAATTAAAAAAAAATTCTGTAAATTTGAGGAGAACTATACACTTAAGAAGATCCCTAAAAAATGGGAGAAGAATTTCCCAAAATTCAAAAAATTCAGAAAACTACAGAAAATTAACGGAGATATACTCCCAATTACCAGCAGTATTTGATGTAATTTAACCAGCGCAATTTTCATATGAATAATGTTCAAGTTCTTGCTCACCTGCAGGTAGCTTTCTATTTAAAAATTATTGTGTGGGGGGATGGTGGGAAATGGCCCTAATAATAAGACTTTTACCTCATTATCTGAATATTTTGGGCTCTATTTTGTAGGTTTTGGTCCAAATGTAAAAGTTTTTATCTAAAATTCAAGATTCGTGGGCCCAAATTAAAACTGTTTAATTCAAAATTGTATTTTTTAGTGCAAATTAGGAGTTTTGGTCCAAAATTAAAGATAATTCAGTCGATACAAATACTACTACTTATGGCATGTACTGATACAATCTTACAAATACTACTACTTATGGCACGCACTGATAAAATCTTACAAATACTACTACTTATGGCACGCACTGATAAAATCTTACAAATACTACTACTTATGGCACGCACTGATAAAATCTTACAAATACTACTACTTATGGCACGTAGTGGCACTAGACCGAAAAGTGAGGGCGTATTTTTCTTTGAGTCTCTTGTGTGCTTCTCTTGTGTTCTTCTCCTGAGCAGAGGTTTGCAGTCTATTTTAGAATAATCTTGTCACACTTTTCATAATTTTTGTTAAAAGTTGTTATATTATATAAGCTTTAAAGGTATATGGACATGTGCCTTTGGGACCGACAGATTATATGGAAGTACGATGTGCTCCATTCAACCATTGCCACTTCTCTCAACAGCTGAATGAGTAGCAGTAACTGCAGACGAAATGCTTCCGCTTTGATGTTTGGCATATCTGTCTGCACAGCTGTGGAAAAAGATTTAGACCTGACCGAGGCTTGAACCCGGTACCTCAAGCATCTCATTCGTGCGCTCTGCCAACTGAGCTACCTACTCTCCATGGTGCATAAGTGCCAGACTGAAACAGTAATAGACTGCTAAAAAGATGACAAATGCCGGTAGCAATGAAGAGGTAGTGATAGTAATGCTATCATAATGCCAGGAAAATAACATTGTACTGTACTTTGTATCTCAATCATCGTCCTCACATGCTATGATAAAAACTGACAGGTTTGTAGTGTCCTGGAAAAAAGAAAGAAAATTAGTTAAATAAATTACTAAAACAACACTAGTAGTGGAGGTAAGTTTACAAGTTACCCATAAAGATGCTCTCAATTTATACAGGGGGTGGGGGCTATTGGGGCCGTAGTTCTCCCCTCCCTCTAAAAAAAAACGTCAAAGCCAAAAATATGCTTAACTAACATATCAAATGAACCATACACAAAACAGATATTGGAATTTGTTTTAAACGTATCGACTGATTTATCGTTAATTTTGGACCAAAACTCTTAATTTTCACTAAAAAATTTCAATTTTGAATCAAACACTTTTAATTTTGTCCCACATCTTCAATTTTAGATTAAAACTTTTACATTTGGACCAAAACCTACAACATAGAGCCAAAAAATTCAGATAATGAGGTGAAAGTCTTATTATCAGGGCCATTGCCCACCTTCCCCCACACAATAATTTTCAAATAGAGGTCACCTGCAGGTGAGCAAGAACTTGAACATTTTCCATATGAAAATTGCGCTGGTTAATTTACATCAAATATTGCTGGTAATTGAGATTATCTCCATGAATTTTCTGGGGTTCATAAATTCTTCTTGGATTTTCAGGATTTCTTGAATTTTGGGGAATTCTTCTTCAATTTTTCAGGAATCTCTTTAAATTTATAGGAGTTCTCCTCAAATTTACAGAATAGTTTTTTAATTTTTGGAAAATCCTTTGAATTTTCATTAAATTTTCTTATATTCCAGGAAATTTACTTCAATTTTCAAGAATTGTTTTCATTTTATGGAAATCACCATCAATTCCTGAAATGTTCAGGGACTCTTGCCAAAATTTCCAACAATTTTACACATTTTCCCTCAATGTTAATGTCTTTCCCTCTTATAAAGTCTTTCCGGTGGGAGGAGGAGGGAAAGGGGTGAAGGGGGAGGGGAGGGGGGGGGTGGTGAATATGTGTTTCTCAGTAGGGGGCTTAATCCCCTCAAATACAAACAGCTAGACATGTCACATGCCCCTGCTCTGTACACACATAGACGCGATAGAGGTTAACAACTCACACTTGTTGCATATCTTATATGTAAGCATGCAATGGAAAGCTTTTACATTTTAAATGGTGTTGTAACATCCACATATGCTAATATGGTGTGTATTAGGTAAAGCGCATGTACAAATGCTGGACACAGTCTTACCTCCAAATACACACTGTAAGGGTTTACAACCCCATACCTCATTGTATTTGTAATTTGTTTAAGTATGAGAATCTTTACACCATCATAGAAACAATTTCTTTTTTTTGTAAGTTTTCACTTTCAGTTGCCAGATACTCATTGTTTGTTTGTTTAATTAAAAGTTAATGGCACCACGACAACAAAGGTCAAATTGTGCCTGAGAGGTCAGATCATTCTAGAGGTAGGAAGGAAAGGAAACAGGGGGAGAATAAGACAAACTTAAGAACAAAGGATCAGAAAGCTGTGAATGAGAAAGGAGGTGCATGGTTGAAACAAAAACAAAGTAGAGAAGGGGTGGAAGAGGATAATTAAATATGGTTGTAGAGGAAGGCATGATGAAGGAAGGAGATAATTTCATCCGAAGGATTTTTCTGGAAGAACTCAGCAATTGAGTTGTGGGGAGCGAGGGAAGCTCTAGAAAGGTTGTACAGGGGGCAAGCAAGGATAACTTGATGGATTGTGATTGTGCAATGGCAATTGTCGCAGAGGGATGGGGGGGGGGAGCCAATAAGGAGGTGGGAGTGAGTGAGGTGGGTGTGACCAATTCTAAGACGGGTAATATGAACGTTGTCGATACGAGAGAGGTTGTTGATTGTGGATTTGATCAGAATTGTGGGCTGGATGACATGGAGTTTGTTATTAATTTGGGAGTTCCATGAGGTTTGCCAGCGGTCACGAACAAGGTAAGCTATAAGCGGTTTGATGTCAGAGAGGGTTTTTGGAAAAGGGGCAGGAAGGAGATTGAGGGCAAGCTTAGCGGCTGCATCAGCCCTGTCATTACCTGGGATGCCAACATGGCTGGGTATCCAGAAGAAAAGAACACTTTTCCTGCATAGGGTGGGAGAAAGGAGTTTTCGGAGGAGGAGGTGGCATGTGAGTTATCCCAATTAAGATTGAGTAAAGAAGTAAGAACAGCCTTTGAGTCGGAGAAAATGGCAAAGTGGCTGAGCGGAGAGTACTCAATCAAGTTGAGGGCAAGGAGAATGGCTTTAGCCTCGGCTGATAAGATGGATGAGTAGTCGGGAAGTCTGCTTCTGAGTGTGATGTCTTGGATGACGGCAGCAGCAGCTGTCTTGTTGCCTTCCTTGGAGCCCTCAGTATAGATGGAGGTGTACTTTGAGAGTTGATCTTTGATTTGGTTGTGGAGATTGATGAAGAGGTTAGGGTGGGTTTGAGTTTTGTGATGAGTGGAGAGGCCCAGGTGGACAGATGGGAGGGGGTGGCCCAAGGAGGAAAAGTGGGCCAGGAGAAGGTGCCGAGAGTGGCGGGGTTGATGCCGAGATGGAAGAGGTCTGATTTAATGCGTAAGCTGAAGGGAGGGAATACGGTTTTAGTCCTATCAATATTGCCATAGTCAAGCTTGGTACGAATGGCGATACTCATTGTGCAAATTTTACTACCATTTTAAGCGGTGATAAGCATAGACAGCGGAAGGAGTTTGTCCAAATTCACTACGTACAGGCAGTGACGTATTTAGCTTGTTATGCCAGGAGGGGTAAACTACAGTACAATTAGAAAATCACTGATATGAAATTGAAATGAAATGAAGCAAACTTGTGGTAAATTATTAGAAAGTTTGGTCAAAGCTCTGGAAATGTGTAGCACTTTTAATACAAATTTTGCAACATCTCCTGAAAATGAAAGTTAATTCCCATAAATGGAAAAAATTTGCACGAAAATCGAGAAAAAATTGCCTGAAAATAAAGGAATTTATCCGAAAACAAGAGAAATATTCCCTAAAATGAAGGAAATAGAAGAAAAGTTACCGAAAATTTCAGGAAAATTAAGAAAATTTCCTGAAAACTGAAGATTTTAGTTTGCTGGGAACTAAAGTCATAACCAAAATTTGGTGATATCTAGCCTTAGTCCTGAAAGTGTATTCATTTTTTACAGTTTATTTCCTAATATACACAGCATTGTATATTGGTATATCCTGCTTCTTGCATTTTACATGACAGAATTTTGGCGGGGGGAGGGAGCAAGTTGCCCCTTCAACCCCTCAATGAAATACACCACTGCCTACAGGGATGGGTTTTTCCCGCAATTCAAACCTACAACACCCACCATTGTTTCTCAGCAAGACTCCTCATGCTCCACTGAGACTTACCATTTCATCTTCATGTTGTCATGGATTAATGCCGGGACTGCAAGAATAACTGTGTTTGTCTGTTGGACTCTATAGGAGAATTAGAAATGAAAATGTTGTGATCGATTATTTTCCTTTTGTTTTTTGTTGTGCAAAATTTTTCCATAAGATACCAGCCAGCATACAATTGGATGGCTTAAAGACGTACCTTTCCTTACATTAACCCCTTTTTGGAAAGAAATGTTGGTTTACAAAAAAATTGGCACTGGCAATAATCCTTTCTCCATACTTTCCAGAGCCATTTTCTAAACAGGAATGTCATAGATTACTGACCTTCATTAATTAAAAGTGTTTAAAAGACATGCTGAAATGCATCTCATTGCAATTTGCTAATTTGGTCATGACTAAATTTTAGATCACGAAAAAAGATAATTACCACTAAGTCAACGATCATGCCGCTGCCATACAAATAAAGAATGATTAAATAACAATCAACATATTTTCTTGTTAAGTGAATTTCAAAATTCACCTTAAGTTTGAGATTTACTTAAAATGAGATGTAAATAACTAGATTTAACTTGATTTTGCTAATAAAGATTGAAACTTTGAAAGGAATAGATTTCAAAAGGGATTTATTTGAAATAAATATTGAATATCTACAATAGTAATGTCAAGGAGTGAGAGTTACAAATTAATAAATAAAGAAACAAAATTTGAGGTTTTCACTTTGCAGTATCAAAGCGCTAAGCATCAGGCAGTTGTAATATCAAGTGTGAGCTGTGTGACATAATATATGCATATAATTTGGGCAATCTTCAAGGCCATGGGCATTTTTGTTAACAAATAAATTTACTTTGTGTGGTATTTGTTCTACTTGACAGAGAAAGGATACCTAGGTTTAGAACAAATGTTGGTTACTTGAAGAGAATTACCATTAATTTCTAAAGGAAAGACTTTCAAGGTTTCCCAAAGTGCTTCAAATCTGGTGGTTGAGCTTTTAGTACTGAAATCGGTATCAATAATTGCGAATAAGAGAACATTCACTTGAAATCTTCTCTTCATTGGTATACTTTTTTTAAACAAACATAATATAGATTTGGGTGATCAGTAAAAACTGCAATAAATGTAAATAATAACCATTGTTGGTATGGGATATGAATATTCATAATTTCACATGTGTGTTGTGGTTTGATCTAATTTTCTTAAGTGGCAATAGGCACTGAACGTATGTGGCTCCTGCTGTTGTCACAATTTTGCATAATTAGGTCTGAACTTGAAAATAATTTTAAAATTGGCAATTATGCATAACCTCTTCTCTATTTTTCATGAGGTTTTTTGTTGTTTGTTTAATTAAAATTTTGTACAATTTTAGCAAAGTTTACCTTCAAATCTTTGTTAACTGGTAAAAAAAACACAACATACCTCATCTTCTTTAAAAGGCTATGGGTAAGTTTGTTATATTTCAACCGTAGAGGCTGCCTCTTGCTTATTGATCAAGTACAAGCGGTACTTCCATAAGTTCTGAAAGAGAAATTTAATATAAAGAAAACTTGTTATTCAAAATTGTTATCCCATTGACTATATAAGAAGAACACTTATGTTAACCCTGTAGATTAAAAAACACATACATACTTACATATAGGCCACATTGGAAAAGCATGCAGAAGGGGTCCTCCGTATGTGAGGAGCCTGGTAGTGCTTTATTGTATTAAAAATTGGATTGGAAGGAATTTACCTCGTAATTTTCGGGAGTCATAAGTACGGGTGGGCCAGGAATGAATGAATTTACCGTCGAAATGGCGCTATAACATACGGAGCCTAACGTTAATGACCCGTACCTCAGTATGGTGGTAGCCATTTCCATTATGGCCTACAGTATAAGCATGAAGTTATGGTTGTATTAGTGTAAGAGATGACAGATTTAATATAGGTCCTATAGCCTACATTAAGTTTACTAAATTCTTAAACTAATATTATTTCATAGGCCTAGTATGTTTGCTTTACGATTACCGGTCAATTTGGAATCACAGGTACTCGTACTCATAGAATCCTAGGATTCAACAAATTGGAACTTCAAAATGTTGAGAGAAAGAAAATTGGAAATTGTTGCGGAACTCCTTCTGGCCTAGCACTAAAATAACCTCCACAAAGACAGTGTGATTGTCAGACCAAATATTAAGCAAAATTTGGGTTCCTAAGACGATAAATTACCTGTTAGCGTTTTGGCAGACAAAATATCATCACAAATTAAATCCAGGGCTCGAACAGACTGTTAACATACGTAGAATTCTGATACGCTAAGAGATCTTAAAAATGTGTGAAGCATCGTTGTGTAATTTTTACACAGAACATTACTATTCAAATGTGGAAAGCGTGAAAAGCCTGCGTGTATACCAACCCTAAATTTGCTGAAAATACTGTATGTGTGGGTATTGGGGCAGTGGGTTCATACTAGGAGCCACATGGGTAACCGTCTAAGTTGACTGACGAATAACGTTGAGTGACCCGAATCGCAACAATTACAGCATTTACGCACTGTTACCCAACAATAACAATCTAATGCAAGTTTATTCCAATCAGTTTCGCAAATCAGCTATATGTTTTACTGGTAGGCACACCTGGAAAAATTAAACAAACAGAGGTTGAAATTCGGTCAGTGGTGGCGTTCCTAAATCAAACACAACTCGTCACTCTTTTAAGTAATGGTTCAATAATGAAAATGAAATTAAATTGCAAGTTATTAATCATTGAAAAAGATTTAATTTCTACAAATCTTTTCCTGATCCTTTGAAACAATAGTTTTTTTTAATTGTCTAGTTCATGAAAACAATTTTATAAACAGTTCTTAACTTTGGAGTACACTATAGAATGCGAAAAATATCCACTGACTCGCGAACTTCCGACGTGAATGGTTTAATCATATGAATTATTAAAGAAGCTTAAGTGTAATTATATGGCTCCCATGCAGTATTCCCCCGGCTATCCCCGGCTAGGCAGCGAAGTCGCGCGGATTATAATCCTTCTATCTTAATTAAAAAACGATGCATATTCATCTTGGAAAAACTTGTACATATTTTAAGTCAAAACTATGGTATATCTCCGACTTGGCAGCGCAGTCACGGGGATTGTAGGCCCACTAAATCATAATTTAAGAACGATACATAGTCATGTCTGATGAGAATAGTGTCAATGAAGCATGACTTCGCTGCCAGCAACGAGGTCTATACTTCGAAGTGAACCTGTATTGTATAGTTGTACCTTAACTTTTTTAAGTTCTTAACTTTTTGAAATAATAACCCATGCACGCTAAGTTAGACTAGTAATAATAGGATTTTCCCATTTAGGCCTAACCTGGGTCCACCCTGGAGACTACAACAATTCATTCGCAGGGTCGGAGCGTTGTAACCGTGTACAAGCTCAGTACGGTTTTGCTAAATTGGACGGGAAACTTTATTGGGATATTTTTTTTGTATGAATACTTGTGTCGCCTCAGCCAGTCAGCGAAAAGTAATGGTAGGCCTACTCATATATCATGTTGGAAACTAGTAAGTATTAGTAGCCTAGGCTAGTAAGTACTAGTAGCCTAGGGCCTAGGCCCTACACAACATTTGTGAAGAAAAATAAAATCTGTCCAGTATTTGTTGAAAAATGACAAAAAATAGGTTTTTCTCTCATTGACTGCAATGAATGATAACTGACTGTTTGTTTTCCCCTTTGACTGAAGTTTGAGATCGTCAGAAAAACATTGTTACATCGCCGTGCACTACAACATTCCCGGATGTCCTACCTCCAGAATAGGCCATCATAAGCCTGATTTTCAGCCTAACATGCTAAGCGAGTACCAAATCTAACATTAGGACTCAACCTCGGCATTCCATGGCATCACTCAGAATTCAAAAAAGAAACTTAATTTAAATTTATTGACATAAAATCACTAACCGAAATTGAAAAGTCATCTTCGAGTTTACTCTTCGATCGGGCCGGATATATAATCTAGTAACGGTAAGGGTGTTTTTCTGAAGCTTCTCCTGGGTCCTCTAGCGCAGTAACTGATTCTGTAATGGCGGCGGATTTCAAAATTCGAAATTTATTTACATACATCACGTACGCGCATAATCAACTAGACCGACTATCAAGAAAGCTGGACTAAGACAGCTGGTCGAGCTATCCTTTTTAATGGCACTTGTGTATACGACTAATATTCAGAATAGGTATGACGATTTTTTCTCGTCAAGTGAAACAAATGTTCATGTATTTCGTCATGAATGCAATGAACGTGCCCGACGAAGAAACTTAGTCACCTGGACTAGAATTTTCGCTGAGCTGGACTAACTTATGTTTACAGTGTGGGTCCCCCCCCCCCCCTTCTCTTTAAAGAAAATTGCCTTTGGCCCCTCCAACCCTAAGCCAAATTTGTACATGGTATATGGGTACCTGTTAATTATGGCTCCCCAAATTTGGAAACCTTCAAGCGCCGCTGTATTATATCACCATTCAACACTGAATGTGTCTGGAAATGCATAGAAAAGTCCTTTCAAAATCTAGTCAGCCTGACTAATTTCTTTTAGTCCAGGCTTGCCTGACCAATGCTTTAGTCACCTGACTAAAATAATTGGTCGATTCAGACACCATGACAGGACTAGAAAAAGTTAGTCACAGGACTAGATTTTATTAGTCACAAGACCAACAAAAACTAGTCATGGAATTAGTCATGACTAATAAAAATCAGTCGATTCAGACACCATCTGGACTAATTTTTTTAGTCAGCTGGGCTAATTTTTGTTTACAGTGAAGTATTTTATCACTGGAACATATATATGTTTTGTGTACGCAAGTTGTTGCGCATACCAAATTTTCGATTCGAGTCACACTTAAGCACAATGTATTTTCCAAAATGTGATAACTTTACTTCTCTTGTGCACAGTCTGGTGAGATTCTACCATCTTCATTTGATTATTCAAAAAGAATGTTCATTAGTTGTCTTTGAACAGAAGAATTTTGCCAAACTTAAATCCACCGAAAGTTTGTTGGCCGCCATGTTTCAAAACTTTTGTCGAGTGTTATGCCTGCGTGTTTTTACTCAAGACTTCTTCATTGTACTAGCGGGTGGAAAAAAATTATATGTGCGGTATTTATGTGTCGTCTTTAAAGTCAGCAGATTATTATTAAACCTTTTTTCTCTTTTAAAGCTTTTTTTAACGAAAGCAAACGCTAAGTAGTTGCATTTCTTTGCATAATTCAAATTACTCTTCTACTTGTATTTCCATGATCGGACGAAAATTTAAAATGGGACTCCGCATAGAAATTGCAAACGCCATTGCAACTATTATCAGGTGGTAGTCACATGGCTATCATTTTTAAACAAACTGCGAAGAACGGACAGAGAAATTGTGCGATGTAATCTGATTGTGCTTAGACTGGATCATATTCTGTCCAATGTTTGTTCGCTGGAAAGTAGAAAAGAAGTTAGAAAATTGTTTGAGTGCAAAGCTGGACAGGTAAAAAACTAAGTAATTTGAAGAGAGTTTCAGCCCGGAAAACGTTGCGGAGTATCGTGTATAACGTCGCTGCATAGGACTTGAATAACTCCGTCTGGCCATAAATCAGACGCGACAGCAATCAGTGAATGTCAGCCAACAAGAAAAAAATAAAAAATCAGTGGGGAAGTAAAATGCCTGAAACGAAGTATATGACGAATAACTATGCCTAGCCTAACATTAGGCTATTTTGAATAATTTATGGCAAGTTGCCATTGGTTGCATGCCATAGGGTATGATCCCTGGCTAACGTTAGGCCTAGTAAGGCCCTAAGCTTCAATCTCCGACAAAATAAATGGAACGAAATAAAAGTCACCACTCTCCCCCTTTCCAATGTTGCGCCCACACCATCGTCTTTCATTTTAAGCCAACATTAAAAGGGGATCGGGATCTGTTTCATTTATTTTTGTCTGGGATTGTCTTAAGGTTTGTACAAATTTGGTCTTTTCAATGGGGGAAATGGAATTGGCTGTGAAAAAGGAAAATTTAAGTTTAATTTGAGGCAAAATGAAGATATTTGCTTCATGCAACAGCGTTGAATTATTAGGCAAGAAAGAATAACATAAGAACACATGGAGGAGACTGGTAAACTCTTACTTTACCTTAAAGTTTACCATCATATAAGTATAATTTGCATGGGACAAATTTCACGATATACTCGTAAATCTAAGGATTAGTAATGCACCACGATATATCCCCCGAAAATTCAGAACAATTCAGAAAGGTGCAAAAACTGGAGTAAAGATAGTAAAGGTAAATATAAAACTTGTGAGAGACTTGAAGTCACTTCTGACTTTTATTTTTATTTTGACGGTAAAGAAAATTTATTAAATAAAATCACGTGTAATAGGCACGGTAAGCACAATGGTTAAGGTAAAAAAGCATTCAATGAAATCACGTGTAATAGGCACGGTAAGCACAATGGTTAAGGTAAAAAAGCATTCAATGAAATCACGTGTAATAGGCACGGTAAGCACAATGGTTAAGGTAACGCAATAGATGTGTGGAATTGCTTAAGAGTTGTTCAGAGGCTTCCATTATTGGTTGTCACTTCAGTCAAATTCTATAACAGTTAAATCCCAAGTAAATTCATTTTATAAATCGTATATGCGGATAAAACATATATAATATGGATAAATACATGGGTCAGCCCTACCCCACAGAAAGAAAGAAAAACTTAATGACGGAATAGTAACTTGAAAAAAAATCCCTCATACAGGTATTTTTGCATGCATTTTTATCAGAAGTAGTCTCTCATTGAAAGTACCAAATTCGTGCAGACGTTCAGACAATCCCAATAATACAAATGAAATAAAATTACGAAATGGGAGGCACCTTTCCCCCCCCCCTCCCCCCTCCTTTTTCAATGTTGCGCCTATACCATCGTCTCTCATTTTTAGCCAACATTGAAAGGGGAGCGGAGTTTGCTTCATTTACTTTTGTAGAGGATTGTAGGCCTACACTAGTACAGTAAGTATACCTTCATCAACTTCATTCCACAACGTTTGCTAATTTTAGGTATAGGAAAGCGCTCATTGAAAATGCACGTTGAAATAAAAGTCAATGGAATTTAACGTGTTCAAAAAAGTTGCCCTAAAGTTGCCCTAAAAAGTTTTTTGAGTCAATTTCGTCAAAACAAATTATGTTCTTTTACTTTAGATGAACAATTTTGCTTACATAACCATCCTACCAGGTTATGAAGGTTAGGCTATAGGCCTAAACCTATAGAAAAGTCAGAATTACTAAAAAAATATTCTATAAAACAGAGATAGGCCCAACTTACTCGGTAACTTTCTACAGAGAAGTCAAGTGAACGTTCCCCGTTTAGGCTAGACCTACATTACAGACTGGAATATCCCTAACGAGTAACATTAGCTAAGTATCAGTGTCTGGAGGAGTAGGTCACTAGGGCCTATGTGATTTGGGTATGAAGAATCGTGCTAGTGTCAGTCAGATAACACTGTATGCAAGGGCAGGGCAGTGGTGCGTTCATTTTCAGTGGCAATGAAACGTTCGATTTTCTAACATGTGGATTTTTCGAACATCGCTGATGTAAGGGCGCATTTTGACATGAGACTGCTAATTAAAACAGGTAGCTGTTACTTTGACAAGGAGATGGTTTAAACACTATCGACTGTAGTATACTTACAAAGCTAAACAAGAAAAAGATCACCAGCCGCTATGGCAGTAAATCGACGTTGGTTGAAAGTGTTATTGTTTAGCACTGTGGTCTTAACCCTGTTACTTGTATACCAGCTGCAAGAATTGACGTCTAACATCATCAATTATGGTAAGACTTTTACGCTGAAATTAATTTACCCCGTAAAAAAGTTGGTTTAATTTTGCATATTTGTATAGTCGGAGGGAGGTGCATCTGTTTTAGAAGAGTAGTCTACATCCAGTTACTCTCATCCGATCTAGTGTCAAAGAAACATAATCTGTAGTAATTTTAACGACGTTTTGTCACAGTTTTGAGAAAACAGCATGGCAAGGAGTGCCTTAAGTAACGAGAAACCAAAAGGTTGTGTGGTTCTGATGCCTAATTTTTAAAAACTGTTAGAGTGGAGGTGGGATCATGATAGCGTTATCTTATTGACACCTATTAAATGTCACTCCTTACATTATGATTAACATCTGAAGATATTTAGATCAAGTCAGCATGTTTTATTCCTCTCCAAACAGGTATCCCTTCCTCTCCAAACAGGTGCCACTTCATCTTCAAACAGGTGCCCCTTCATCTCCAAACAGGTGCCTCTTATCTCCAAACAGGTGCCTCTTCACCTCCAAACAGGTGCCCCTTCATCTCCAAACAGGTGTCCCTTCATCTCTAAACAGGTGCCATTCCTCTCCAAACAGGTGCCACTTCATCTCCAAATAGGTGCCCCTTCATCTCCAAACAGGTGCCCCTTCCTCTCCAAACAGGTGTCCCTTCCTCTCCAAACAGGTGCCCCTTCATCTCCAAACAGAACAATGTTGAATATTATAGGGAATAATTGAAGTAATTTTGTATTAGGCGACCGTGGAAGAAAAGAAGAGATTTTTTTTAACCATCATGAATTAAAAAGTCCTATTTTCGTATTGGAGGGGAGAAAAGCATTTCATCCTCATCCAAATGCCTTAATAAACTCTTGAACACTTTGCATATGTCCTTAAGCTTCATCCATGAATTGGTAGAAGGAAGCATAATTCGATCTGCGTCATAACTCATGTGGTAGGAGGGGAGGAGGGGGGGGGGGGATAAGAGAAATCCATCGGATCATATAATATTCTGAAATTTTAAAAAATCACCCAAAAGTGCGTGTGTGAGTATAAGTAAGAGGGTACGTTGATGAAAAAAGTTGAATCATTGACTAATTTAATAATACAAATGTAATAGCTCAGATTTGAAGGGAAAATCAAGGTATGGCGTTAAAACAGGGATCTTTTATAACATATCTCTGATTTCAAGATGTGTGCGTGCTTGATTCAAAGCTTTGTGTGCTGGTGTGTGCCAGCGTAGAGTGACGAATGTCAAAATTGAAGTGATTAATTCCGCAAACTGACGAATGCTGGGAAAATTTTGAAGCTTCGTGAAACAAAAGTTGTTAAACGTATTATCATAGCTTTATATAGCATTGAAAAGAAAAAATATTAATCTTTTGACAATTCTACATACAATAAAGATAATTGAAGTAAAATCTTATTTCGTAACATGTCGTTCTCGCACTTCTTATGGAAGACATTCTTTCATGGAAGCCGCTCACACCGAATGGAACAAACTGCCTTTGCATATTAAACTTGCGTCTTCAATAATTGTCTTCAAATCCAAACTTACGACTTTTCTTTTTACACAATGACCGTAGATCTATATTT
The DNA here is from genome assembly GCA_020152595.1 of Chiridota heheva. Lineage (NCBI taxonomy): Eukaryota > Metazoa > Echinodermata > Holothuroidea > Apodida > Chiridotidae > Chiridota > Chiridota heheva. The sequence continues at coordinate 1,337,448 of JAIGNY010003164.1, forward strand.
TTGTATTCTGTATATACCATAATCATTTTTACTCTTTTACACCTATTTCTACATAAATGTT
>JAIGNY010003162.1:0-10226 GCA_020152595.1 Chiridota heheva
CCCAACCTTTCCAGGTTTCAAGTAGGCCACACCCATAGCAATGTGGTAACAATGTGGGGAAAATAAACCTCAAATCCGCAATCATGCATTACAAATGCCTTGACTTTAGCAAAAGGGATAAGCAAAATTCAGTTTGCTAACTGTTCTGGGTAACAGCAATCAGATTCACAAAACCCGCAGCAAGCCTGTAAGCGTAAGTTTTGTTCCCCATTTTGCCGTCACTCAGTCTGTGTGTGCAGAAATTTGTTTAGTACCGTAAGTTATATTGACTACATGAGCTCGTGCCGTTAGCTACAGTACCGCCCACATTAAATTGGCCGTCGCATCGTGTATCGTGATCACGATAACATTCCATATCGAAATCCTGAACACTTGCTAACGTTTTAACTATACAACGGTGGATCACGATTGAACGATAAATCGTAATATCACGCACCGACGATATCGTACATCCTAGCTGCATAAAGGTACTACGTATTTTTACCCTAAGTGCATCCAGATTCGTAACTTAAATTCGGCTCCGGTTTTTTTATTTTCACGCTTTTTTGGTAGGTCGTAATAACGTAAATTCCTGCGTCAGTGAGTTCATAATGTGCGAGACAAACTTAAGGAAACGATACTGTCTCGAGGTTTACTGGACAATCCTAGTATTATTTGCCTAACAGTACTACTAGGGCCCTACGTATACGCTTACATGTAAAAATACTAGCTTAGGCTTAAAATTGTGTTGAAATATTGACGCCATATTATGTATTATCAAATGTATTTTTCACAATATGTTGCAGTCAAATGGACCTTTGCCTTCGCATATCATCGGTAACTGACTAAAACAAGATGGCAACAACCATTGAGTTGCACATTAAACTTTATACAAAACGGCTTATAACTTTTGTTAGAAGCATATTTTTTCTTAGCTGTCACTGAAGCAATTTAAATAATGCTAAACAGTGTCTGGCTACACGTACCCTGGCCTGAAGTGTACCAATCATGATGGCCATGAAATCGGATGCGTTCCCCTTCCCCACCCCGTAATATTTTTTTTTTTTTTTTTAAATAGCCTACAGCGAAAATGGTGTAAAGATTTTTTGATACATTTTTGGTCATGATTGTCTATTTTTTATTCTATAAAAATCTAATGTTTTCTCTCTTGTTTCTTTCTTTTTAGGGAGATAAGTATAGTTTATCCTTGTATTATTTCTTTCTTTCTTCTTTATTTACTGTTGAGCATGCTATTTTTAATTGGTTTTATATCGTCTTCAATGAGTTTTTTTGCACGATTTTGTTTTCATTCTTCTTGATCGCATTTCCTAACTGCCAGATCATGAATCAAAAAGATATTTCTTCTCTTCGTCTTATTGTTTACACACAGTATGAGTCCATTTTCCAACATTCAAAACCAAGCTTCTTGGGAATTGACCCTTTCACCGTCCCTGCTCACAGCATAAGCAATAAAAAAATAAAAAATTTTAAGAGTACAAATGTTTTGAGAGTAAAAAAATGTGTTTCAAAATCATATATTTAAATTGTAAGAACAAGTCTGATGGAGAAGGGAGGGGGGTACATTAACCCTGGAGCATACTCCCCCCCCCCCCCTCCATTTTGTGTATACAAAATCCGCCCTGCGTGACAACATTTAATTTCTATAGACGTCTATAATGAATTTTGATGTTTTGTTTTTGTTCACATTTGAATTTTTTGTTGTATAACCCAGGAAGAAAATACACTTATTCTACATCAGCAGCTACTGTAGTATATGTCACAGGTATTAATGAAACATATCGTGCCCAGGCTCCAGTGTGCATTTTCAAAGCGATTTTCAGTTGAAGACAATCTGATGTGTACGCCTTAGGAAGTTTTACTGCTCCTTCCTCAGTAATTTTAAAGAATTGGCAATTAATAAGTAATGTTTTTAATTTCAATTTTGCACCAACCACGAAATGTTACTATAGGTCATAAATGCAGTAGCTTGCCACCTAGATAATCCATGATGGGTCCCACTTGGAAATGTTTGAATGTGTCCTCGTTGGAAAAGTGCCCCTTCTAAAAATGTAATTCTCCTCTTACTTTATTTTGGGCTCAATAATTCTACTGGTGGAACATGTAGTGACCGATGCGAGCAGTTTGACAATTGCGCCGGTAAAAGCGCCGGTAATGCCGCCGGTACTGTGTGTAATATTTAACGTCTGCACACGTACCGAACATGCAAATCTCTTTAGTTCAGATAAGTTTAAACTGATGCAAATTTGCCGTTTTGGGCAAAATTAAGTATTTCATTTCCCGTGTCTTTTCAAAGGACACAGATCAGCCCACAATAAATTGGTAATGACAATGCAGAGTGTATCACAGAGATTTACGATCATTATTTATTTTCAATAAGTTCACCAAAAAATTACAACCTGAAAAGTAAGGAACCGTGGCAATGCAACGTGTGTCTGCACTATCATGGCACGGCCATTTTCCTATAAATCATAAAATGAAAATTGAATGAAATAATATAAACTAAAACTAAAATGATAAGCGAAATACAAAGGATCGGCGCAATAAAAATAAACAATTTTAACTTACTTAAATTTCCATGTTTTATTCCGAAATGTATAGTATTCCAAATAGTCGAGTTAGATTTTAACTCGTAAAATATTTCCAACAAAATATTAAGAAACGTTGTCAAAAACTTTTTAATATGTAGTTCCACATACAATTAAAGTAAAACGCAAAAGAAAAGAATAATAAAATGAGAACAAAATAAAATTCTAAACTAAGCACTCTTTGCTCAGTGTAGACCTCCATGTTGAAAAGAATGCATCAAAATCTGTCCGAAATCAGCGACGTAAGTAAACAGAAACACACATATGCTCCCACTATTTGATAAGCCTAGGTGCAAAATTATTTCTTTATAAATTAAATCCGTGCGAAAATGTCTTTCCTTTCAACAGATATATTATAATTCTTACCCGAAACTTACGAACATTAAACACCATTAACATTAATCTCTATGAAACACATACTGCAAAAACACGGCAAACTTCTAAAGAATCATAAATAATGCCGCTGCCCCATTCCCAGCACATTTGACAGATTTGTTTACAAATTGATGCCAGCTGCGTCTGGACTTTGGCCTTGCGCGGTCCAATTAATTAAGATTGGCATATTTAAAGGGAAATACTTACAAAGGTATATGCCCCCTCCCGATTTTCATGTTGTCTTCCAAATATTTGAAGTCTGACATAAACTTGAGTTTGGTGGTTATGGGTAAGGGACCGGGGATCACAGCGGTTAATAGCGATTATAAGTGGTACTCTAAGAGTGATTCCTTCTTATACATGTTTAATTTAATATCATCAGGCTATCGAATTTAGGGTGGGGGCATTCTCCTTAATGAAAACATATTGTAATTTGGTAGATTATCTCGTCCCCTCTCCAGTTTTCTTTAATTTCTCCAAAAAAATTAAAGTATTAAGACAGCAAGGGTGCGGGAATGGCGAGGGCGGCGGGAAAGTGGATATTTGTTATGATCTCCTAGCTCGTTTGCAAGTTGAAGCGACAAACTGGGATCGTTGAACTATTGAATTTGGGGTGGGGGCATTCTCTTTTATGTAAACATAATTTTGTAGATCGTATCGTCCCCTCCCCAATTTCTCCTCAAAAAATGGAAGTATTACGAATAGGAAGGGGTGGATAGGGGTGGTGGCAGTGCCATGGTTCTTTGTTAAGATCTCCCCGTTACAGGTTTCAAACGGCAAATTTGATCACCAAACATTGAATTTGAGATGGGAGAATTCTTTTTACTGTGAAAACATACTTGGTATATGATATTGTCCTTTCCCCTCCCCATTTTCATGATTTGTTTTTCTGAATGAAGATAAGGCGATGCTTCCATCATCCCTCTCCCGTGCTCAGTAAATTTCCTCATATTTCTCACTTCACAAAATGTTAAATGTCCACTCCCCCTCCCAGTTTAAGTATTGTTGTCTTAATTTATAATTCGTTACGGCTTTCCTCCATTTTGAATGTTTACATAAAAGTGTCACGCATGCAGTATGTCTGTCAACAACTTAGCGCCGCGTGGCCGAGGAGTTCGAGGAAACCTGTCGTCAGGTTATAAACCACCCAGACATGTGAAGGGGGACGCGGGCGGCATATCTTTGAACAAGATATTTTGTTGTTTTTCTGACACAGTTCTAATAATTTAAAAAAAATGTAGAATGAATACTGATGCGATGTGTGGTAATAATTTGCTATACATTAACTTGGCGGCCATTAACTGGGGCGATAGCTCCCTGCTCGGAAGGAATGTACCACTGGTTTATGAATTTTTTTTCTCCATTTTTTGTTATGTTCAAAGATGGAAGTAAAGCATACGTTTTCATAACAAGGAAATAGCGTTTGTTTGCAGTTTTAGAGCTTTTATAGTTTTATTTTCTATGATAGAGAAGTTAAAAAAAAAAGTCTTTATTTTTGGAAACTTGTTTTGTTAAAGTTTTAAACATTTTTTTTGGACCAGGACTTTAATATTCGGAATATAAATATCTGAGTAAGTTGATGTTGTTAATTTCGTTGTGTATTCTCTCATACTTTTTTCAAGTCGATTTGTACATATTTTCCCGTAATTTTAAAGTCCTAACAAGTTGCCGTTCGCTGCAATAAACATTGCGCAGCTTTTTCTGTCTCGTCTAAGGAATTGCGTTTTTTGAAGTTGGAAAACAGTTTGGCTAACCTTTTTTAACTTGACATGCTTTTAAAATATTCCATGGATCAATTATATGGCAAAAATTGTTTGCTTAAAATTGTTGGTTTTACATGTATCTATTTCACCGAGATTGAAATTACATACACAAATGTAGGTTACAAAATGTTGGAATTAAAAATAACAGAAAAGGAAAAAAGTACAAGCAATATTGCACTAGCGACTAAAAATAGTCTGCACATTGAAAAGGAAAATACTTCATTCGGATGTTCACATACTATTGATGTATGCCCTAATAATACTTCGATATGATGTTTCAAACTCACATTGCGTTTCTGATATGTCGAACGTTTTCACTCAATCCAGACCTTTCATTGATTACTTAAATAAACGGGCACGGCAATATTTTGGTGTTATAATGACACTATGTTACAACGACTATGTTACAAAGTTTGAAGCCTTGCTCTTACAAGACTGCGACGGTGCTAAATTAAAAATGTGGGTAGCCTTCGAAATTTTCATACCATTTAGAAATATATATATATTCAGCTTATTTGCATTCTTAAACAAGTTAGAAGAAAGAAATGATGGCACAAAGATTGATACTTACTATAAATGATACCACAAATGACCAAGACAAACAGAAATTCATGGATTTACTTACCTAGCTCTACGGTAGCACTTGGGGAACGTTTTCATATGCTAGTGCTGTCATTTCAAATCGTAACTTACCCAAATCTTGTTCAAAAGTAGAACCCACCTTGTGACTTATAACTCTAGAAAGCAATGGTATAGAGTACATTTTGGGTTTGGAACATGGCAAGTATTGTATTTCAACAGGGCCCACTAGTCACCTGGAATGAGAATGAAGCCTTACTTTCATACCTTTGAGAAGCAGTGGCCTAGATTTATACTTTGTGGTAACTTTTTAATCAGAAAGCTGTTTACTACATTACAACAATGCTAAAGGGTCACCCCTGGTTACAGGATCAGGGGGTCCGACCCCCTCCCCCTCTTCTTCTTTGAAAATCCTTCGGATACAAGATGAAATACAAAGATCAAAAATGCAAGATAATAAATAAACAGACCTGTAGCTAGCATGGGGGCACGGGGGCTGTGAATAATCGAACGAAAAATATGTATATGAAAAATTTGCTAAAGTTACCCCCCCCCCTCCCCCCCCCCCCCCCTTCCTCTCCCTTCGAAAAAAAGCCTGCTGGTTACGGGCCTGAATATATCACAAAACATTTCATAGGTTCCCAATCAGATTAGGTTTATTCTTTTGTAATAAAGGTGACACCAACTTAAAAAAATGTTTTAATTTGCCTGCGGTCCCCCACTCTATTGGGTAAAAGTTGTATTTTACTTGGGAGGTAAGGACCGTAGGGTGGGTTGAGACTGTTTGGTCGAATTTCCCTTTTTTCGAAGGCAAATTTGTTGTATTCCCTTTCAAATTCAATGTAACCTTTTAATGCCAATATATAAAGAATTGTATAGGAAAAGAACAAGGATGTACATTAAAAATGTCGGTAGGCCTACTCATTTCTTAACTCTCCTCCCCAAAGTTAACTTAAACTTGCGATTTTTCTATTTCTTTCTTTGTTGATTAAATATTTAAATGAGATAATAATTGCATACAATAATATGTCGTATTTTAATCTTATCTTGCCCGTAAAGACACGAATTAACAAGTTGCAGTCAATGCAGTGTCCTATTTTGGACATACTCGTGGCTGACTGCACACTAACTTAACTAAGTGTAATACTATTACTAACGTTAGGCCTACACTAGTACTAAGAACACTAGTGGCATACAGCTCCGAAAGCATGTGTATATAGGCCTAGTGCTTATTCCGCGAAAAATTCTTGGTCGGTGTGTATTTATGATTACATCACGGTCGACAATTATCGGAAGCCGACAATTATCAGAAAATTCTCCTACAATTCTAGATTTTTCTAACTGCAAAAGCCTTCCCCAATTCTTCCAAAACCCGATAGAACGATCGTTCATTCTGCTACGTAATTCACGCTACAACGAAAACAGAATTGTGCCATTTAGATGCCTATGCACACCACAACGATAAAATGAACGCGATGCGACGGCCAATATTACGTTAAGCATTTGCAATAGGTGTAATGGAAACGTTGTTATAGTTGGAACGTGATATTTTATCACGCTTCACGATGCGACGGCCAATTTAATGTGGGCGGTACTGTAGTTGTACTGTACCAGTACCACATAAGATGTTTGCCCCCCACTTAGTTATGCAGATTTTGTTGCTAGGCAAATTCATGCGGTGATTGGTCAAAACAAGCTGTCAATCATTAAACCCAGAAAGGGTAATTGTCATAGAAATATATTTACTATATCATCCCTGTTATGACATAGTGAGGAATGTATGGTCAAATGGCAAACATTTTTTGTTTTGACATAGTGATGAATGTCTTTAAATGCATATTACTATCAATTATATCTTTATTTTCCTTTTTTATAATTAATATATTATTGACACTGTAAATAATTAATAAATGACCAAATATAAGAAACAGATACAAGTTAATCATAGTAATTTGCAATTAAAATTTGTTGATTGCACATTAGCGGCTCAGTCAAATTGCCAAATTACTTTTGCATGTTCACCACTATATCAAAACAGGGACACTATTAACAACAGATCTATGAGAATAGTGATAAGTAGTATTGTACAGTGAAAAGCTTTAAACTTTGTAAACACTTACAGCTGCTGAGCTACCAGCAAAGAGGGGTACGGGGCATTCCTCCGAGTTCCAATTGTTAAGCTGATCCTTACACACTAGCGGGTCATGCTCGGCTGTGTTGGTCTGCTTCCTTACAATACCCCTGAGAAACAAAACCAAGGTGTAAAGTAATAACACATTTAATCATATATAGTCATGCGGGGAGATGGGTGAGGGACAAGTACAGGAATGTTTTATCGGTGGCATGTCTGGAAGGAGAGGGGGGGGGGTATATATTTGAGTTAATTATATTTATGAATTTAATCTTGGGCCACAGCATTTATTTGGGAGATAAACTGCTACTACCCCCTCTCAATTTTGCCAAAACCATCAATATAATTAACTGAAATATCAAATGATTCTTAGGAAACAGAGATGTTGGCATTTCTAATAATGAATTCTTTCTAATAATTATTTCTAATAATTAATTATTTCCAATAAAGAATTGTTTCTAATAATGAATTATTAATTATTTCCAATAAAGAATTGTTTCTAATAATGAATTACTTCTAATATTTAATTATTTCTAATGATTATTTCTGATAATTATTTCTAAGAATTATTTCTAATAATTAATTATTTCTATTAATAATTATTTCTAATAATTAATTATTTCTAATAATTAATTATTTCTAATAATTAAATATTTATAATAATTAATTATTTATTATAATTAATTATTTCTAATACTTAATTATTTATAATATTTAATCATGGGCAAAAAATCTTCCAGTTTAAACCAAAAATCTTCACTTTGGGAATAAACGTCTTCATTTTGGATCAAGAATCGTCATTTGTAGGCCGAAATTCTTCACAAGTTTAGACACAAATCAACAACTTCGGACTAAAACCTTCAAGTTTGGACAAAAATAGGAAGGTGAACGCTTAACCAGAAGTATTTATAAGGGCTTTATACATTCCATCCCCTAATAATGCTACAAGCTAGACATGTCCCTGGTGGTGGCAGAGGAGGTGAGGGGGAGATGCTAGTATGAATTTCCAAATGTTACAATATAATTGCTTGACCACTGAACTAATCCTTAAACTAAAATTTGTAGCGCTGAAGTACCAGAGATGTTAGACGTTTGTACATTAAAATTTTCTCACTCACCCTGTTCCGTGCACAATAAGCATTGCAAAATACAATACAAAGAGATGATGAGAAAACCAGAATGTTTCAAAGTAGGATCGTCTAAAATCGAAACAAAGCAAAAATGTTGGTAAATTACCGAATAATATAATATAAGGATAAGAGTGTCACTGGGCTTAAAATGTTGTCGAGGATGTCTTAAAGATGTAGGGACCAGAAGAGGTAGCAAATGAAAAATTGTTTTTAAAGATGGAAATTATGGAAGAAATATACGGGATCAAATCAAAGATTTTGAGTTTTCCTTGTCATGTCTATATCCACAAAGCTCCCAACATTGATGAACAATATAAATAATCAAACTGAATATGCTATTTTCCAAAAACAAAAGATTTGTTTTATGCAATGTTGCTTGTTAATATGAAATGAATCTGACAATCTTAGTAGCTGTCCATCCACCTTTAACCAGACCCCTAGCTGTGCTGTTTCACATGGGACTACCCACCCACTAGGGGTCTGCCCTTCCCTTCATCAAAAGAAAAAAAATGTATTTCTTTCTTCTTCAAAAATTAATCATCTTAATTAATCTCATAAATGAAAGACCTTACATGCATACAGAACAGAGATTGATAGCATAGTAAGCAATTGTCCTGTTTGGCTAATGACTGGTCCTTATCAATCAGAATACTTTCATTCTGAGGTATGATTATCGCTAAAATCACAGAGCTTCTTCGCCAGGGGCTTGAGCCTTAAGGGGGCCCTGGACTCCAAGCCGAAGAGACACATTTCACACATGCATTAATTTGCCCCTCAACAAGTCTAACACTTTGCCCCTTTTTAAATCAAGCTAGGGGTCTGTTAAAACCTTACATTGTGGGTTACTCAACAGGCAGATGATTTCTTTCAGGCTGAAATATTTGATTCTGTTGTTCATAAAGACATGTCATTGAGCACTACAGTAAATTTGGAAAGTAGTAAGGAGTGATGCGGCAGTGATCAAAGCCTTATTATTCTGCAACGACGACGAATGAACACACAATTAGAATGACGGGGTCGTCGCCTGCGTATTCAGTTATGATAGTACAAATGCTATCACGAAACGCTTAATACGACCCGGACGAGAACACAGGTACGGCGTACGGACAGACATAACATCGACAACCAAGTCAATGTTTACGGCCTTTGATAACCAGTTGTGGTGAACTGGCGTGTCTACTCAACCCAGGCTTGAACCCAGGGCCTCGTGGTCTGTAGACATGTTATTGTGTGAGTCATCATTCAAGATAAATTTTGTGAATTGTACTGCTCTTGGCTGGTGCTAAAATATTGGGCATGAGCATGCTTCAACTTGGTTCATGCATGTGAGTATGTGTCAGATCCCCATGGAATGTAAAATAGTTTATGTGAGGTGCCAGGTATAGAGACAACATCAGCTAATTATTTTAAAATCTATCAAAACCATGAAATTTGGACAATATTCCCACCATTATGGTTACAAATGAATAAGTTTACAAATTTCTTGGCTTAAAGTGTAAAAACAAATCATGTAAATTTGCACAATAATCCCACCATATATGGTTACAAATGAATAAGCTTACAGATTTCTTGGCTTATGTGTAAAAACAAATCATGTAAGTTTACAATACATAAATAAACAGATGGCTGTATTTTCTTAATAAGAGATCCATCATTTCCTAAT
>JAIGNY010003163.1:0-2500 GCA_020152595.1 Chiridota heheva
TCAATAATACTTTAAATATATGTATTTTTTTAGCTGTACCAGAGTTAAGAGGGCCAATGTGTGCAAAATTTTAAACAAGCCCCATTGGCACTCCTTTCTGTAGTGAGCAACATTGTGAAAATAAGATAATGATTCCGTGGGCCTAGTATGGTTAAAAATGCTCAAATATTTGCTGAAAATTGCACAACTTAACGGTTAGAATTTCCCAAATTTGGATTAAAAATCGCCCGAATTTGATTTAAACTTGCCCAAATATGGTTCAAAATCGCCCTTATTTGTTTGAAAATCGCCCAACCTGACATGTTTCATTGTCTTTCTTTGGTTTAATTGTTTAAGATTGGCCCTTGAAATTAGAAAATTGAATATTGTTTAACAATTGTATTACATTTGCCCAAACTTTTTTTAGGTTGAAATGCTCGAATTTGGATTAAAAATTGCTCAAATATGGTTTAAACTTGCCCAAATATGATCAAAAAATATGATTGAAAAATTGCCCAACTTTGGTGAAAAATTTGGCAAATTAATTTGAAAATCGTTTACTTGTTCCGGGCAGAATTTACTTTGAATTACTCAAAATCCATTAAATCATCCAGATAAGCATGGCTAAAAATTATCTAAAATCATCTAAATCGCCCATATTTGATTAAAATGGCACAATTATGAATAATAGCCTTGTTTTTTTCTTGAAATGAGTTAAAATGTGGTGTTGAGTTTTTTTATAGTTTTTTTTTTTAAGTTTGATAACAGGGTGTTTCCCGTTTACTCGTTCAACCAGAAATCAGATAATGGTATCACTATTTGCCTCCTCTAATGCCAAAACCCGAATACGACATTGAATCAGTTACTTTGCAAACGTCTTCAGATATTCTAATAGATTGCCCACAGAAAAATTATTACATTTCTCGTTGTCTATCTATCCTTCAATTCAATCTCACTTCATTTTGTTACCCTTTTTTAAGGAAACTGGGCGAAACACTCCCAGGCCGACGTAACAGAGGCACGTTTTTCAGTATGTAATTGGTTTTCCACAAATCCAATTGAGTAAAGGAAAACTTTAGCTCCTTTCCGTAAATAGATTTATCCATGATCATCATCACGATTTTGGAATATTAAGCGATCGCTTTGCTGACTAAAATGATGCCGATTGGGCACACTATTAAGAAAAAGCCATATTCAGAAATTGTTGCGAATAATATTTTTGGATGCTTAGGTTTGCCAAGGTAGAGGTGTAGTGACAGAGTGGTTAACAGTCCGGTTCGTACTCCCGATCGGGAGAACAGTTTTGTTCTCCCGATCAGGATTCCTTTACAGAAGTATCCCACAATACATCTATTCAAATTCAAAGTTTGCATAGGAATAACATAAGAATCAGACATATTTCGAGCGCGGGGAACTCAACCACTGTGAAGGGTTCAAATTTTTCTTTACGATTTGAAATAATGGCATGTGAATTATCTTTCCACGGTGCGCTTTTAAAATTCACCGTGCGGTTTTCGAGAAATTTGAAGAATTGATGAATTCTTATTATGTTTTACCGTTAGGCAGTCGCGCTTTAACAAGGTTTTCTGAAATCATGAGAAATAACTTGAGGGTTTGTGAAAGTTACTTAGCAATAACTGTGTGATAGGATGGAGTTGTTTTAATTTCGTGAAATTGACCATGAACAAAGCAAACTTTGTTACAAAATTCAATGAAAAGACTGAAAAGTGTCTATGACTGAAACTTCACAATACAAATGGTGGCTTCCATATATCACTGTAGGCTCAGTGCGCATGCTTGAGTCTTCCCGATTGGGGGACTTATTGAGTCCCCCAATCGGCGGTACGAGCCGAACTGGTTAAGGAGTGATGCTCGTATGCGAAAAATAACGGCTTCGATTCCTGCCGCGGGCGCTGCATTGTGTCCTTAAGCAAGACACTTTACTTGTTCCAGTCCACTCGGCTGTAAAATGAACACCATGTAATGGACTGGCGTCCTGTCCACAGGGAGTCATATACTCTCATCTGATTGCGCCGTGGAAACCTGGGATATGCACCGGCCATATGAGCCTAATGGTTCTGGTGGATTTAGTTTTTGGCTGACTGAAATGATGTAAAATCGACCAGCGTCTTCATTAAAGCCAAATTCAGAAATTGTTGCGATTTCTGATTTTGAATGCTTGGACGTAAATTGGGTTTGCTAAAAAAAGTGGAGGGAGAGTGGCAAAGAATGCACGTCCTGAAAGTGACGACCATGGTCCATTTTTCACCGTTGCCTTAGCCACTGGTCTGAAACGAGTATAGACTCGTTCTTACCCTTCGTTTAGAATAAATCCCAGCTAGTTAATGTTCATATTCAAATGAAGTCACGCACCAGGTGCTGCATCAGCAGGGCTTGGGATTTCAAATGTGCGTGGGCGGGGTTTGTTTCACATATACTACTCAGTTCGGTAACTCAAGAACCAGTACCATGCCGATTCGGGCATGATTTTCGTCAACCGCTAATATCAATAGTACTTCAG
>JAIGNY010003163.1:7500-10728 GCA_020152595.1 Chiridota heheva
GGGATGGGTGCTCTTAGTATACTTTCGCTTCTTAAAAATCAAAATTGATTTGCTACGATGATCTCCACTCTAACAATAAACCCTAGCTACACTTCCAGTCTTAAAGAAAATAATTTGCTGGCAGATCAAAAGAAAAGTCTTTTACAATTTCTCCTGGGTCCAAACAGGTCGAAGATTTTTTCCATGTTGATTGAAAGAACTGCATTTAGTTGCCACACAAAATATATACAAATATTGAATACCCAAAGTGGTTCAAATTCTTTCTAGAAATTTCACAATTTTAATATATTCATGAAGTAAGTTTTGGTACGAAAACTTTTGGACAATTAACTTACTTTCTGAATTTAACCACATTCATTTGGAACAAGTTACTTGTCTGCCAATGTGTATATCCGTTTGAAAAAAGTTTCAAGTAAATCAATGTTCTGCCCAAATGTACCTGCATTTTGTGTATTCGGAAAAGGTTCGGGCAAACTTACTTATCCCCAAATGCATCCACATAAATACATTCAGAAACGAATCGGGCAAATTAACCTTCTGCAAGTTCTGCCCAAATGTTTGCATTTGACATACGTTTACAAAAATGATTCAGGTAAATCTACTGTCTGCCTAATTTATTAAAATAATTTAGGGAAAGATTTGGGAAAACTAATCTGTTCCCATTTCATACTTATTCTGAAAAGTTAAGATGAATTAACTTCAATCCTGTTGACTCACTGTTATTCTTTCCATTCCCTTAACTATAAATTACCCTTAATTAAAATCTGAAAAGAACAAGAAAAATTGTTCTTCTCAATATACATTCCAACATTTGCAAACTTCATCTTATACGTGCTAAAATAACGTAGGGGCCGTTTAACCCCACGAATAGTTTGTATTTTTTCTTTGCATGGCCGTAGGGGTCTATCTTACTCAGTAAGAGGGGGCTTTGTCAGACTTTAAATCATGTAAGTAAGAACAATCGCAATGACTTTGTATATTCAACATCTCTCAATTCCACTTGTATCATAGGGAGATTTATTAGACAATATAATAGGCTCAAAATATTGAACATTATGCTTTGTATTTTCTGCCTTGGTGGTCGGTGGGGAGGCGAAAGCCTCCCTGCCCACAGACATGTTGCATTTCTTGAAAACGGTGTTTCCAAGTTCTACCGATAATATCTTTCATTTTATCGGATGTCTATGAATAATGTGTTCTATGCTATAGAAATTTGATCGGATTTCACATTCTGATTTGTTTTCGGAAGATTGACAGTAAGGCCTGTAAAATACTTTTTTGCAACTTTTGAGTTTTGCAGGTATCAGAAAATATTGCACACGATGATGTGAGTGGTGGTCACTGTCGGATATATCATCACCTCACCTAACATATCTACCTCGCGTCAGGTGGTGCGTAAGGTAACTCCAAAATGCCACCGTCCGTCCTTGTCAGGTGCCGCTGCTCTGGACAGCTGGATGTTCCTAAGACGTTCAACCAACGTTGGTACTATTTTTTTCCACCATTCGTCACCACGTAATTTTGTGTGCGTCCCCCTCCCCCTCCCCCTACCTGCACCTCTCTCTCTCTCTCTCTGACCCAAGGTCAATTCTATGTTGCAATCGTTTTCAGTTCCTAATTTAATCACTTATTCGTTTGGTTTTCATGTTAGTTTTGTCGGAGATATCATACATTCTTGTTTTTGAAATCAGATGTATGAAATGGCAGCACAGAATGACTGCATGCGCTGATTTTAAGAATGTAATTGTCCACAAATCTACTTCCGTAGAGAAAAACCGCTATGTACTCCATTTTGCCAAACCGGTCAGTGATTTCATCCATGAGTATTATTGCGATGTTCAAAGGAGTGTTTTGTTTACTAACATGATACCTATTGTACCCACTTCTGCGAGAGAATAAAATATTAAGCAGTTGTTGTGATGTATGTTTTATAATTATTTAATATAAACTGGGTTTGCGCACAAACGTTGAGAAGTAGGAGGAAAATTAATCATCTTAAAAATTGAATGGTCATGGTCCACTGTTCAACAGTTAGCGGCACCCCTGGGCCAACAAATATAAACTCGCTCTAAGACTCACTTTGATCTTATCCAAGTTAGTTACGATTCAAACTCAAATCAGTCAATTCTTTTGTAATTTCCTTACTTGCCTGTAATGTACATATCATATATTCTTTCAGCATCATAATTACCATATATCATCCTCTTTTAATATCCATTTTGACTAATAATCTAAGAGAGAACTAGTTATGGAACTTTTCATCAAATCAAATTATATTCTGCTTTATTATATTCCACCCTTTCTCGAAATACAAGTAAACTACTGTTTTCTACATTTATTTTCCAAAAATTGCTGAACCGCTTGTGATGATATACACTGTTTCTCTCAGTATTACTCTTCTTGTAATACACCTGCTGTGCAATTCGCCCATATGCTTAAACCCCGCCTTAATGATATCAAAGTGATCCGTATTACCTCTACTGATTGTACAATTTTAACGGGATCAAATTGATACACTTTACTGCGTAATCATTTAAAAGTTGTATTACTGTGCAATTTATTCGACATTAAAGCAGTACCTTTTTATAAGTTCATTTTATCCAATATTGAAACATCATATTTGTTATAAGTTTTAAGTATCTTATTTTCATATGATAGCATATCCCTGCTTGACAATGTGATGCAAAACAACGTAGATGAAATTATCTTCAATATCTTCAATTACTCACCACCTTATATGCTCAGTAGAGGTGTAGTGGCTCAGTGCTTAAGAAGTCACGCTCGTATTCAAAATGTACCGGGTTCGATTCCCGTCGTGAGCGCTGCATTGTGTCCTTAGGTAAGATACTTTATTGCGCTTGCTTCAGTCCTCTCAGCTGTAATATAATTAGCAGCATTGCTGGGGAGTTAATCTGCAATGAACTGGCGTCCAAACCAGGATATTCATGTACTCTCATCCGCTTACGCCATTGAAACAGGGGATTAGCACCGGCTCCATGAGCCTAATGGCTTGGGTGGATTTAGCTTTTAAGCTCATATGCGCAGTGTAAGCTTAAAAAGTAAAATTTTGCCTACTTCACTAATATGGAATCTGAGTAAAACCATTTAATATAATTGTGTCTATTTCTTCCTATTTAAAAAGTGGCAATGGGATATACTGACAGGGCTGGAGTGACTATAGGACGACAATGTGTTAACAGAGACAACGCACACTGAAGTTTGTTTGCA
>JAIGNY010003168.1:0-17500 GCA_020152595.1 Chiridota heheva
AATAATAATAATAATAATAATAATAATAATAATAATAATAATAATAATAATAATAATAATAATAATAATAATAATAATAATAATAATAATAATAATAATAATAATAATAATAATAATAATAATAATAATAATAATAATAATAATAATAATAATAATAATAATAATAATAATAATAATAATAATAATAATAATAATAATAATAATAATAATAATAATAATAATAATAATAATAATAATAATAATAATAATAATAATAATAATAATAATAATAATAATAATAATAATAATAATAATAATAATAATAATAATAATAATAATAATAATAATAATAATAATAATAATAATAATAATAATAATAATAATAATAATAATAATAATAATAATAATAATAATAATAATAATAATAATAATAATAATAATAATAATAATAATAATAATAATAATAATAATAATAATAATAATAATAATAATAATAATAATAATAATAATAATAATAATAATAATAATAATAATAATAATAAATAATAATAATAATAATAATAATAATAATAATAATAATAATAATAATAATAATAATAATAATAATAATAATAATAATAATAATAATAATAATAATAATAATAATAATAATAATAATAATAATAATAATAATAATAATAATAATAATAATAATAATAATAATAATAATAATAATAATAATAATAATAATAATAATAATAATAATAATAATAATAATAATAATAATAATAATAATAATAATAATAATAATAATAATAATAATAATAATAATAATAATAATAATAATAATAATAATAATAATAATAATAATAATAATAATAATAATAATAATAATAATAATAATAATAATAATAATAATAATAATAATAATAATAATAATAATAATAATAATAATAATAATAATAATAATAATAATAATAATAATAATAATAATAATAATAATAATAATAATAATAATAATAATAATAATAATAATAATAATAATAATAATAATAATAATAATAATAATAATAATAATAATAATAATAATAATAATAATAATAATAATAATAATAATAATAATAATAATAATAATAATAATAATAATAATAATAATAATAATAATAATAATAATAATAATAATAATAATAATAATAATAATAATAATAATAATAATAATAATAATAATAATAATAATAATAATAATAATAATAATAATAATAATAATAATAATAATAATAATAATAATAATAATAATAATAATAATAATATAATAATAATAATAATAATAATAATAATAATAATAATAATAATAATAATAATAATAATAATAATAATAATAATAATAATAATAATAATAATAATAATAATAATAATAATAATAATAATAATAATAATAATAATAATAATAATAATAATAATAATAATAATAATAATAATAATAATAATAATAATAATAATAATAATAATAATAATAATAATAATAATAATAATAATAATAATAATAATAATAATAATAATAATAATAATAATAATAATAATAATAATAATAATAATAATAATAATAATAATAATAATAATAATAATAATAATAATAATAAATAATAATAATAATAATAATAATAATAATAATAATAATAATAATAATAATAATAATAATAATAATAATAATAATAATAATAATAATAATAATAATAATAATAATAATAATAATAATAATAATAATAATAATAATAATAATAATAATAATAATAATAATAATAATAATAATAATAATAATAATAATAATAATAATAATAATAATAATAATAATAATAATAATAATAATAATAATAATAATAATAATAATAATAATAATAATAATAATAATAATAATAATAATAATAATAATAATAATAATAATAATAATAATAATAATAATAATAATAATAATAATAATAATAATAATAATAATAATAATAATAATAATAATAATAATAATAATAATAATAATAATAATAATAATAATAATAATAATAATAATAATAATAATAATAATAATAATAATAATAATAATAATAATAATAATAATAATAATAATAATAATAATAATAATAATAATAATAATAATAATAATAATAATAATAATAATAATAATAATAATAATAATAATAATAATAATAATAATAATAATAATAATAATAATAATAATAATAATAATAATAATAATAATAATAATAATAATAATAATAATAATAATAATAATAATAATAATAATAATAATAATAATAATAATAATAATAATAATAATAATAATAATAATAATAATAATAATAATAATAATAATAATAATAATAATAATAATAATAATAATAAATAATAATAATAATAATAATAATAATAATAATAATAATAATAATAATAATAATAATAATAATAATAATAATAATAATAATAATAATAATAATAATAATAATAATAATAATAATAATAATAATAATAATAATAATAATAATAATAATAATAATAATAATAATAATAATAATAATAATAATAATAATAATAATAATAATAATAATAATAATAATAATAATAATAATAAATAATAATAATAATAATAATAATAATAATAATAATAATAATAATAATAATAATAATAATAATAATAATAATAATAATAATAAATAATAATAATAATAATAATAATAATAATAATAATAATAATAATAATAATAATAATAATAATAATAATAATAATAATAATAATAATAATAATAATAATAATAATAATAATAATAATAATAATAATAATAATAATAATAATAATAATAATAATAATAATAATAATAATAATAATAATAATAATAATAATAATAATAATAATAATAATAATAATAATAATAATAATAATAATAATAATAATAATAATAATAATAATAATAATAATAATAATAATAATAATAATAATAATAATAATAATAATAATAATAATAATAATAATAATAATAATAATAATAATAATAATAATAATAATAATAATAATAATAATAATAATAATAATAATAATAATAATAATAATAATAATAATAATAATAATAATAATAATAATAATAATATTTTCTATTTCATATTTCTATTCCCGTACTAAATTTGGTAGATTTTCCCAACTACAAAATGCCAAATAAATTGTAAAAAAAGTCAAATCAGTTGGAAAAAAACGTCTTAAACTTATAGAAAGAGCCAAATTGTAATCATGTGAAGAAATTTTCAAAATTACACAATTTTGTAAGGGATCGACCACTGGCAAATCCTGCGGGGTATTCTGTGAGATCTGGCAAATCCAGGTATGCTGTGAGGAGTGAAATGTACTGAGTAGCATACAAATGTTATTAAGTAGCTTTTGCAACATTAAATAATATCGTGTGGTCTGAATGTCATCTGATAATTCACTTTTTACTTCTTTTTTATTCTCCATCAAAGTTTTTGAGAAATTACTCCAAATAAGATATTTTACAGCCAAACAAGACGCCAAAAGGGCAAAACAGCCTAAAGTACCATACTTATAATAGGCCTAACAAATTTCAAACAGTACGAGAGCATGCCTATTAATGGGAACACAAATGTTCCTCAAAATAGGAACATCTTGCTACATGGAAGCTGCCATGTTGTGATATTTCCAATAATCCTTTGCTATCCTAACATCCTAACATCAAAGCCTTATGCAATGTTAAATTTTTCAAATGTGGAACTACGTGTGGGAAAAATATCTTTGCTAAGGAAAATTTTAAACTGATGAAAATAATTTCATTACTGTCATGGTTAGATATTATCGCACTCTCATTTCATATGTTTAACACGCCGTTTTCGAAATATTAGACAATACAGCTAGGCTTCCAGGCGCGAAACAGCCATTCTGGAAATTCAAATGTTTTTAAACATATTTTTTGTTAGTATTTGAAGTATATGAATTAGAAGCCATGACATCGTATCGCAATATCTGAACAATCCGGCATGACTTTAAAGGAGAACTAGGCCGAAAAGTGAGGCGCTTGTTTTTACGAATTTCACAGATATATCATCCACAAGAGATCGACAAAGTTCATGCTTCCATAGCCCACAGACGACGTGAGGAAAAGGTTACTTGAATATTCATATTAACCAAAATTTGCTATACCGCCGTTGCGTGCTAAATAAACATTTCAATTTCTTGGGGACCCCTAAAAATATGCCCTAGTGCTCTTTTAATATTCTCGTGTGTTATATATGTTCCTATTTATAGGCATACTCCCGGACTGTCAAAAACGCCACAGAAAATAGGTATTTTCAAATTTGGCTTGTAAAATGCCAGTACACCAACCCTGTCTCGTTTATAATAAAGCGGTCGAGAGGACGATCTGTTTTAATTGCTTCCTACTTTCACAAGCAGATATGATTACAATCTGAATCTGTTAAAGGATTTTGTTCAGGGGTCAAGCAAGTTCATCTTATATGATTGATGACTTTAAAATAAACCATATGGTGAAGAAAACATTCAAACATCATATTATTAGATATTTCCGTTTAAAGTTTGGTGTCAATGGTGTAGAAACGACTGAAATTAGAATAGTTGTGACATCATAGCCTGAGATTCCTCAAAGTCTTTATGTATTATATCATATTATGTCCTGCGATTGTGGCTATCTATCTATCTATCTATCTAGATAGATAGGCATTATAGATATCTGATTCAAGGTAAGGTAAAGTGGTAAAGAAAGTTCATGAGAAGTGGATCATCTATGATATCACCGTCACACTAGCTATTTCATCTATCTTCCTATCATATAAATGAATATGAAAATTTACGAGAATATTCTTATTATATTTTTGTTTTTGTCTCAACAAATCTACAAAACCTATGTGTCATATCCAGTAACTATTTGTAAGGTGGGGGGTAGTTATATTCCAAATTTTGGTAAAACTTCTGGAAAATTCACCGAAAATGAAGAAAACTTCCCGAAAAGTAATACAAATTTCTTTAAATTAAAAGAAATTTTCTGAAAATTTCAAGGACAAATTTCACGAAAATGCCGAATATTTTCTGAAATTGAAGAAAACTTTTCAAAAATTGAAAAACAAAATCTCCACAAATGAACGAAAACTGACAAAAAATAAACCAATTCTAATGAAAATGAAGGAAATTTTAAGCAATTTTAACGCAAATGAAGAAAATTTCAAGAAAATATCTCGCAAATTGAAGCAAATTTCACCAAAAGGAAGAAGATTTCTCAAAAATTGAAAAGAATTTCCAATGAAACTAGAACATCAATAATATAGTAGCTCAACATGTATTTAAGGGTGGGTGCATGCCTGTTTTTGTCAGTGGGTACGTCTGTGAGCAATACAGCCTTTCCCGTAAATTTTTGGTGGCCTTGAGATGTTCAATTTTCTGCTATGTGGAAAAACCGAGTATCGCTGATGTAAGGGCGCAAATCTTCCATGTTTAAATTCATTGTTTTCAGGCGTATTCAATTAACCTGTCAGCTTTTCAACCAATCACCGCATGAATTTGCCTAGCAACAATATCGGTAATGGTACAGTGCAACTAGCTAACAGCGCGCTCATGTAGTCAAAGCAATTTACTGTACAAAACAAATTTCTGCACACACAGACTGAGTGACGGTAAAATGGTGAACAAAAATTGCGCTTACGGGCCCGCTGCGGGCTTTGTAAATCGGATTGCGATTCGACAGAACACTTAGCAAAAGGAATTTTTGTTTTTTGCTAAAGACTCTAAAGATCTGGAGAAGTGTCATAAATGGATCAAAGCTTGCGGCAGGCCACACTAAACATCTAAATGTCAACGCGTTGGTAATGCATCATTTCGGATTTGCGTTGTTTCCCCCCCCCCCCCCCTCCCCCTCCCCCATCTAGTAACCGCGTTGCTATGGTGGTGGCTGATTTCGTAATTCAGAGACAGCCCCATCTAGTAGCCGCGTTGCTATGGTGGTGGCTGATTTCGTAACTCAGAGACGTTAATTGGAAGTTGACTGGTTGGTGTGAACAAAATTTTAATTTTTGACCAAACTTGAATTTGAAAATTTTGTTGAATTTTAATTAATAATGTTCTGGCCAATTAATAATGTTCAAAAGATTTTGGCCAGAGTGGACTGACGACAAAGTCATGTTTTGACCAGGACATTATAGGAGAATAAAGACACGATGCCAGAACATTGATGGAAAGGTGTCGTGACTATCGTCTCATAAATATATTTGCAGCCATGCTGGTAACGTCACTTCCGGTTTTCAATTTTCTTCATTGATTGTGAGAATTCTGTCATGTTTTTCATCAAAATTGTAGGCTTAACTGATCCTCAGTTAAGTTTTAGCAAGTCAGTTGAGGGAAAGTTTAACAGTTGAAGAAGAATCCGGTCAGGATTAAAGTTTAGCAAGAGAAGGTTGAGGGAAAGTTTAGCAACTAAAGAGGAATCCGGTCAGGATTAAAAAAGCTTCCGTTTCCCCCTCTGAAGATAGAACATATAATAAGTTCTCTTAGAGCTGGAAACGGCTTTTGAAATATGAATCCTTCAAAGTGAACTTATATAGATTAGGATTATTGAGTGATAGTACCAGTGTATACCGTTTTTACGCTCATCCCATATATCAATGGCATGAGTAATGAAATAAACTTTTGTGATAAAAGGCGGTATAAGAATCCGGATAACTTGTATAGCGTGTTTATAACATTTAGGATTTGCGTAGGTTAATTTTGTTCATTTGATTTTAAATGCAGGAATGGAAGTTAATGATTTTAGGGTTGGAAGGTTTTGCAAAAGTTTGGGGTTTTTATTGACACTGTTCAGGGGCGTGTCTAGGAAAACCACAAGGAGGCGGTTCTGGCTATTATTGAAGTAATGAAAAATGTTGGAACTTTTTCGGAGAGTCGAGAGGGAAAGGGGTGGGGGGGTTCCATCCCCAAACCAGAGGCGGAGACAGAATGAAATATCAAAGGGACTAAGCTAAAAAAGTCTTTTATGAACAGTTTTGTTATGATTAATGGAGCATATTGAGACAAGGGTGCAGTCTTAAAACATTACAGAATCCGCCCCTTGAACACTACTCCATCCTGGTTTGCTGTGCCTGTGGCACTCTAGTAACCGCATGAACGATTACGTGACATTGACAAACAGTCACTGAAAAGATTGAGTTTCCTATTTCATATCCAAGTTACTCCACCTCGTATTATATTAAAATTTGTGGCCAAATGATTGCGTAACACATGGGCAACTCGTTGAGAGAATGTCCTTGAAACGGGATGAAAATGACAGTGGCAGTTTCATCCCGTCCATTTTTTAATGGGCGCTTTTTTCAAATGAGGGCAGCAGATGAAACCTACTCCCTGAAAGGATTTCACCTTCCCTTCCCTATTGCAGGTTTTTTTTCGATTGGGAAATTAGGAAATTATTAACAAAAGATTGAAGAGAAATTTGGCAAAATTATTGAAAATTTTAGTAAAATTTGGCATCATTTGACGATAATTGATTAAATTTGATCGAAAATGGAAGAACTGCCACAAAATGATAGGAATTTTCCGAAAATGAACGAGAATTAAGGAAATTTCCCAAACATTGAAAGGGAAAATTGAAGGAAATTTCCCGAAAATCAAAGATACAAAAACTGCTCCAAAATGAAGACACTTTTCCGAAAATGTAAGAAAATTACACAAGAATGAAAGAAACTTCTTTAAATGTTTAAAGTGAGTTCCAAATATTGTATGAAATTTTCCGAAAACTCAAGTAATTAAGCGAAAATCGAAAAACAAATTGTCGCATAATGAAGGAAATTTTCCAAAAATCAAACGAGAATTAAGGAGATTGCCCCAAAGTAAAAGATATTTCCCAAACATTGAAGAATATTCTCCCCCTTCCCCATCCCCCATTTGGTTGAAAATCGGAAGAAAACAATCCCGAACATTGAAGGATATTTTAATAAAATTTGCGAAAATCCAAAAATTCCTATCCCAAAATAAAGGAAATTTTCCAAAAATTGCACGAGAATGAAGGAAATTTTCCAAATATTAAAAGAGATTTCCAAGAAATTCCCGAAAATTGAAGGAAATTTACAAAGTGATGGTTCTGGTTAGTATTGGAGTGAGTATTCAGTAAAAAAGGCTGGATTTTTTTCGGAGGGGAGGGGGATGTTACAACCTCCCCCCTCCCCCTCCCCTAGATCCTCTTACATCGATAATAATCAATATAAGAGTGATATTGACCTCACTTATTCCATAAGCCACGATTCCAATTTGCTTATATAGGCTTATCATATTGTCATAGGCCTATTACTCACTTAAAGAAACGGTATTTTCCGCCCATAAAAACGGTATTTTTCTGGGAACCATGGACGGAAAACACCGTTTTAAGAAGCGGAAAACAACGAGTTTTAAGGGGCGGAACATAACGTGATGCTAAATCTAATAATCATTCAGAATTACAAAAACCAATGCATGTGGTAGGCCTTTAATTTATAATCAAATGTCCCTTTAAGGAAAATGAAATTTTCAATAAATTGACAAACAATTCACCGAAATTTTAAGGAAAGCGACCGAAAATTATAGTAATATTGAAGGAACATTTGGTAAAATTATTTTATATTTTGGTCAAATTTGTCAACAAATTTAACATTTCGAACCTCAAAATTACCTTTAAATGAAGGAAACCTTTCCGAAATTTGCCCAAGATTCATAATTTTCTTAACATTGTCAAAAGATTAAGGGACATTTGAAGGAAACTTTGCTCAAACAAAATGTCCAAAAATGTAGGAAAATTGGCCAAAAACGAACGGAATTTCTAAAAAAATTACGAAATTTTCCAAAAATTTAAAAAAAATTACGAAAATTGAACAAATTGCTCGAAAATTCAAGAAATTTCTCGAAAATTGAAGAAGATTTATCGATTAGCATCAACGTCAGTTATTGAACTTAATTTACCTGAGCAATTTTTCCACCTATTACCGGGAATATTTGGAAGTTCTTTCCACCCCTACCCTCCTCGGAGAGGTGACCCTTCCTGCGCTCCTGCTTAATATTATGTACCAATAAGCTTGAGAGTAAGTGTACAGCGTTGGAAACAACATTTCTCATCAAACTGAAAAATATCTTCTGGAAAATATTCTGGAACTTATTACAACTTCAAAGATATCCAAGATCCCTTCGACACCTTCACAACACATATTGCAGTCTGGTGTGAAGATCCTACATTCGACACCTTCACAACACATATTGCAGTCTGGTGTGAAGATCCTACCTTCGACACCTTCACAACACATATTGCAGTCTGGTGTGAAGATCCTACATTCGACACCTTCACAACACATATTGCAGTCTGGTGTGAAGATCCTACATTCGACACCTTCACAACACATATTGCAGTCTGGTGTGAAGATCCTACATTCGACACCTTCACAACACATATTGCAGTCTGGTGTGAAGATCCTACATTCGACACCTTCACAACACATATTGCAGTCTGGTGTGAAGATCCTACATTCGACACCTTCACAACACATATTGCAGTCTGGTGTGAAGATCCTCCCTTCGACACCTTCACAACACATATTGCAGTCTGGTGTGAAGATCCTACATTCGACACCTTCACAACACATATTGCAGTCTGGTGTGAAGATCCTTCCTTCGACACCTTCACAACACATATTGCAGTCTGGTGTGAAGATCCTCCATTCGACACCTTAACAACACATATTGCAGTCTGGTGTGAAGATCCTCACAACACATATTGCAGTCTGGTGAAGATCCTCCCTTCGACACCTTCACAACACATATTGCAGTCTGGTGTGAAGATCCTCGACACCTTCATATTGAGTCACCTTCACAACACATATTGCAGTCTGGTGTGAAGATCCTCCTTCGACACCTTCACAACACATATTGCAGTCTGGTGTGAAGATCAGTCTCCCTTCGACACCTTCACAACACATATTGCAGTCTGGTGTGAAGATCCTCCTTCGACACCTTCACAACACATATTGCAGTCTGGTGTGAAGATCCTCCCATTCGACACCTTCACAACACATATTGCAGTCTGGTGTGAAGATCCTCCATTCGACACCTTCACAACACATATTGCAGTCTGGTGTGAAGATCCTACATTCGACACCTTCACAACACATATTGCAGTCTGGTGTGAAGATCCTCCCATTCGACACCTTCACAACACATATTGCAGTCTGGTGTGAAGATCCCATTCGACACCTTCACAACACATATTGCAGTCTGGTGTGAAGAGATTCGACACCTTCACAACACATATTGCAGTCTGGTGTGAAGATCCTACATTCGACACCTTCACAACATATTGCAGTCTGGTGTGAAGATCCCCCATTCGACACCTTCACAACACATATTGCAGTCTGGTGTGAAGATCCTCCTTCGACACCTTCACAACACATATTGCAGTCTGGTGTGAAGATCCCCATTCGACACCTTCACAACACATATTGCAGTCTGGTGTGAAGATCGACACCTCACAACACATTCGACACCTTCACAACACATATTGCAGTCTGGTCTGGTGTGAAGATCCTCCCTTCGACACCTTCACAACACATATTGCAGTCTGGTGTGAAGATCCTCCTTCGACACCTTCACAACACATATTGCAGTCTGGTGTGAAGATCCTCCCTTCGACACCTTCACAACACATATTGCAGTCTGTGTGAAGATCCTCCCTTCGACACCTTCACAACACATATTGCAGTCTGGTGTGAAGATCCTCCCATTCGACACCTTCACAACACATATTGCAGTCTGGTGTGAAGATCCTACATTCGACACCTTCACAACACATATTGCAGTCTGGTGTGAAGATCCTACATTCGACACCTTCACAACACATATTGCAGTCTGGTGTGAAGATCCTACCATTCGACACCTTCACAACACATATTGCAGTCTGGTGTGAAGATCCTACATTCGACACCTTCACAACACATATTGCAGTCTGGTGTGAAGATCCTACCTTCGACACCTTCACAACACATATTGCAGTCTGGTGTGAAGATCCTACATTCGACACCTTCATATTGAGTCTGGTGTGAAGACCTTCACCTTCAACACATATTGCAGTCTGGTGTGAAGATCCTCCCTTCGACACCTTCACAACACATACTGCAGTCTGGTGTGAAGATCCTACCTTCGACACCTTCACAACACATATTGCAGTCTGGTGTGAAGATCCTCCCTCGACACCTTCACAACACATATTGAGTCACCTTCACAACACATATTGCAGTCTGGTGTGAAGATCCTACATTCGACACCTTCACAACACATATTGCAGTCTGGTGTGAAGATCCTACATTCGACACCTTCACAACACATATTGCAGTCTGGTGTGAAGATCCTACATTCGACACCTTCACAACACATATTGCAGTCTGGTGTGAAGATCCTACATTCGACACCTTCACAACACATATTGCAGTCTGGTGTGAAGATCCTACATTCGACACCTTCACAACACATATTGCAGTCTGGTGTGAAGATCCTACATTCGACACCTTCACAACACATATTGCAGTCTGGTGTGAAGATCCTACCTTCGACACCTTCACAACACATATTGCAGTCTGGTGTGAAGATCCTACATTCGACACCTTCACAACACATATTGCAGTCTGGTGTGAAGATCCTACATTCGACACCTTCACAACACATATTGCAGTCTGGTGTGAAGATCCTACATTCGACACCTTCACAACACATATTGCAGTCTGGTGTGAAGATCCTACATTCGACACCTTCACAACACATATTGCAGTCTGGTGTGAAGATCCTACATTCGACACCTTCACAACACATATTGCAGTCTGGTGTGAAGATCCTACAGTCTTCGACACCTTCACAACACATATTGCAGTCTGGTGTGAAGATCCTACATTCGACACCTTCACAACACATATTGCAGTCTGGTGTGAAGATCCTACCATTCGACACCTTCACAACACATATTGCAGTCTGGTGTGAAGATCCTACCTTCGACACCTTCACAACACATATTGCAGTCTGGTGTGAAGATCCTACATTCGACACCTTCACAACACATATTGCAGTCTGGTGTGAAGATCCTACATTCGACACCTTCACACACACATATTGCAGTCTGGTGTGAAGATCCTACATTCGACACCTTCACAACACATATTGCAGTCTGGTGTGAAGATCCACACATTCGACACCTTCACAACACATATTGCAGTCTGGTGTGAAGATCCTACATTCGACACCTTCACAACACATATTGCAGTCTGGTGTGAAGATCCTACATTCGACACCTTCACAACACATATTGCAGTCTGGTGTGAAGATCCTACATTCGACACCTTCACAACACATATTGCAGTCTGGTGTGAAGATCCTACATTCGACACCTTCACAACACATATTGCAGTCTGGTGTGAAGATCCTACATTCGACACCTTCACAACACATATTGCAGTCTGGTGTGAAGATCCTACATTCGACACCTTCACAACACATATTGCAGTCTGGTGTCACTTCGACACCTTCACAACACATAATGCGGTCTGGTGTGAAGATCCTCCATTCAACACCTTCACAACACATATTGCAGTCTGGTGTAAAGATCCTACCTTCGACACATTCACTACACATGTTGCAGTCTGGTGTGAAGATCCTCGACACCTTCGACACCTTCACAACACATATTGCACATTCGACACCTTCACAACACATATTGCAGTCTGGTGTGAAGATCCTACATTCGACACCTTCACAACACATATTGCAGTCTGGTGTGAAGATCCTGCCTTCGACACCTTCACAACACATATTGCAGTCTGGTGTGAAGATCCTACATTC
Source organism: Chiridota heheva (assembly GCA_020152595.1). NCBI lineage: Eukaryota > Metazoa > Echinodermata > Holothuroidea > Apodida > Chiridotidae > Chiridota > Chiridota heheva. The sequence continues at coordinate 12,848 of JAIGNY010003168.1, forward strand.
GACACCTTCACAACACATATTGCAGTCTGGTGTGAAGATCCTACATTCGACACCTTCACAACACATATTGCAGTCTGGTGTTAAGATCCTCCCTTCGACACCTTCACATATTGCAGTCTGGTGGTGAAGATCCACATTCGACACCTTCACAACACATATTGCAGTCTGGTGTGAAGATCCTACATTCGACACCTTCACAACACATATTGCAGTCTGGTGTGAAGATCCTACATTCGACACCTTCACAACACATATTGCAGTCTGGTGTGAAGATCCTGACACATTCGACACCTTCACAACACATATTGCAGTCTGGTGTGAAGATCCTACATTCGACACCTTCACAACACATATTGCAGTCTGGTGTGAAGATCCTACATTCGACACCTTCACAACACATATTGCAGTCTGGTGTGAAGATCCTACATTCGACACCTTCACAACACATATTGCAGTCTGGTGTGAAGATCCTACATTCGACACCTTCACAACACATATTGCAGTCTGGTGTGAAGATCCTACATTCGACACCTTCACAACACATATTGCAGTCTGGTGTGAAATTCGACACCTTCACAACACATATTGCAGTCTGGTGTGAAGATCCTCCCTTCGACACCTTCACAACACATATTGCAGTCTGGTGTGAAGATCCTCCCTTCGACACCTTCACAACACATATTGCAGTCTGGTGTGAAGATCCTCCCTTCGACACCTTCACAACACATATTGCAGTCTGGTGTGAAGATCCTCCATTCGACACCTTCACAACACATATTGCAGTCTGGTGTGAAGATCCGACACCTTCGACACCTTCACAACACATATTGCAGTCTGGTGTGAAGAAGATCCTCCCTTCGACACCTTCACAACACATATTGCAGTCTGGTGTGAAGATCCTACATTCGACACCTTCACAACACATATTGCAGTCTGGTGTGAAGATCCTCCCTTCGACACCTTCACAACACATATTGCAGTCTGGTGTGAAGATCCTACATTCGACACCTTCACAACACATATTGCAGTCTGGTGTGAAGATCCAACACATATTTCGACACCTTCACAACACATATTGCAGTCTGGTGTGAAGATCCTACATTCGACACCTTCACAACACATATTGCAGTCTGGTGTGAAGATCCTACATTCGACACCTTCACAACACATATTGCAGTCTGGTGTGAAGATCCTCCATTCGACACCTTCACAACACATATTGCAGTCTGGTGTGAAGATCCTACATTCGACACCTTCACAACACATATTGCAGTCTGGTGTGAAGATCCTCCTTCGTGAAGATCCTCCATTCGACACCTTCACAACACATATTGCAGTCTGGTGTGAAGATCCTACCTTCGACACCTTCACACACATATTGCAGTATTGAAGCAGTCGACACCTTCACAACACATATTGCAGTCTGGTGTGAAGATCCTCCCTTCGACACCTTCACAACACATAGTCTGGTGTGAAGATCCTACATTTGCAGTCAACACATATTGTGTGAAGATCCTACCCTTCGACACCTTCACAACACATATTGCAGTCTGGTGTGAAGATCCTACCTTCGACACCTTCACAACACATATTGCAGTCTGGTGTGAAGATCCTACATTCGACACCTTCACAACACATATTGCAGTCTGGTGTGAAGATCCTACATTCGACACCTTCACAACACATATTGCAGTCTGGTGTGAAGATCCTACCTTCGACACCTTCACAACACATATTGCAGTCTGGTGTGAAGATCCTCCCTTCGACACCTTCACAACACATATTGCAGTCTGGTGTGAAGATCCACCCCTTCGACAATTCTTCACAACACATATTGCAGTCTGGTGTGAAGATCCTACATTCGACACCTTCACAACACATATTGCAGTCTGGTGTGAAGATCCCCTTCGACACCTTCACCACATATTGCAGTCTGGTGTGAAGATCTCCATTCGACACCTTCACAACACATATTGCAGTCTGGTGTGAAGATCCTCCCTTCGACACCTTCACAACACATATTGCAGTCTGGTGTGAAGATCCTCCCTTCGACACCTTCACAACACATATTGCAGTCTGGTGTGAAGATCCTCCCTTCGACACCTTCACAACACATATTGCAGTCTGGTGTGAAGATCCACATTCGACACCTTCACAACACATATTGTCAGTCTGGTGTCTGAAGAAGATCCTACCTTCGACACCTTCACAACACATATTGCAGTCTGGTGTGAAGATCCTACCTTCGACACCTTCACAACACATATTGCAGTCTGGTGTGAAGATCCTACATTCGACACCTTCACAACACATATTGCAGTCTGGTGTGAAGATCCTCCATTCGACACCTTCACAACACATATTGCAGTCTGGTGTGAAGATCCTACATTCGACACCTTCACAACACATATTGCAGTCTGATGTGAAGATCCTACCTTCGACACCTTCACAACACATATTGCAGTCTGGTGTGAAGATCCTCACATTTCGACACCTTCACAACACATATTGCAGTCTGGTGTGAAGATCCTACATTCGACACCTTCACAACACATATTGCAGTCTGGTGTGAAGATCCTCACAACACATTCGACACCTTCACAACACATATTGCAGTCTGGTGTGAAGATCCTCCCTTCGACACCTTCACAACACATATTGCAGTCTGGTGTGAAGATCCTACATTCGACACCTTCACAACACATATTGCAGTCTGGTGTGAAGATCCTACATTCGACACCTTCACAACACATATTGCAGTCTGGTGTGAAGATCCTACATTGACACCTTCACAACACATATTGCAGTCTGGTGTGAAGATCCTCGACACCCTTCGACACCTTCACACACATATTGCAGTCTGGTGAAGATCCTCCTTCGACACCTTCACAACACATATTGCAGTCTGGTGTGAAGATCCTACATTCGACACCTTCACAACACATATTGCAGTCTGGTGTGAAGATCCTACATTCGACACCTTCACAACACATATTGCAGTCTGGTGTGAAGATCATTCGACACCTTCACAACACACCTTCATTCGACACCTTCACACATATTGCAGTCTGGTGTGAAGATCCTACATTCGACACCTTCACAACACATATTGCAGTCTGGTGTGAAGATCCTACATTCGACACCTTCACAACACATATTGCAGTCTGGTGTGAAGATCTGGTGTGAAGATCCTACCTTCGACACCTTCACAACACATATTGCAGTCTGGTGTGAAGATCCTACATTCGACACCTTCACAACACATATTGCAGTCTGGTGTGAAGATCCTACATTCGACACCTTCACAACACATATTGCAGTCTGGTGTGAAGATCCTCCCTTCGACACCTTCACAACACATATTGCAGTCTGGTGTGAAGATCCTACATTCGACACCTTCACAACACATATTGCAGTCTGGTGTGAAGATCCTGAAGATCCACCTTCGACACCTTCACAACACATATTGCAGTCTGGTGTGAAGATCCTCCCTTCGACACCTTCACAACACATATTGCAGTCTGGTGTGAAGATCCTACCTTCGACACCTTCACAACACATATTGCAGTCTGGTGTGAAGATCCTACATTCGACACCTTCACAACACATATTGCAGTCTGGTGTGAAGATCCTCCCTTCGACACCTTCACAACACATATTGCAGTCTGGTGTGAAGATCCTACATTCGACACCTTCACAACACATATTGCAGTCTGGTGTGAAGATCCTACATTCGACACCTTCACAACACATATTGCAGTCTGGTGTGAAGATCCTACATTCGACACCTTCACAACACATATTGCAGTCTGGTGTGAAGATCCTACATTCGACACCTTCACAACACATATTGCAGTCTGGTGTGAAGATCCTCCCATTCGACACCTTCACAACACATATTGCAGTCTGGTGTGAAGATCCTACATTCGACACCTTCACACACACATATTGCAGTCTGGTGTGAAGATCCTACATTCGACACCTTCACAACACATATTGCAGTCTGGTGTGAAGATCTACCATTCGACACCTTCACAACACCTTCACAACACATATTGCAGTCTGGTGTGAAGATCCTCCCTTCGACACCTTCACAACACATATTGCAGTCTGGTGTGAAGATCCTACCTTCGACACCTTCACAACACATATTGCAGTCTGGTGTGAAGATCCTACATTCGACACCTTCACAACACAGTCTATTGCAGTCTGGTCTGTGTGAAGATCCTACATTCGACACCTTCACAACACATATTGCAGTCTGGTGTGAAGATCCTCCCTTCGACACCTTCACAACACATATTGCAGTCTGGTGTGAAGATCCTACCTTCGACACCTTCACAACACATATTGCAGTCTGGTGTGAAGATCCTACATTCGACACCTTCACAACACATATTGCAGTCTGGTGTGAAGATCCTACATTCGACACCTTCACAACACATATTGCAGTCTGGTGTGAAGATCCTACATTCGACACCATCACAACACATATTGCAGTCTGTGTGAAGATCCTACATTCGACACCTTCACAACACATATTGCAGTCTGGTGAAGTCGACACCTTCACAACAAGATCCTGAAGATCCTCCATTCGACACCTTCACAACACATATTGCAGTCTGGTGTGAAGATCCTGACACCATTCGACAC
>JAIGNY010003168.1:20000-42500 GCA_020152595.1 Chiridota heheva
AACATGCATGCTGTAAATCAAGTTTTAGCATCATTTTAATGGAATATCACAGTTATTTAGAGCGTTAGTTTTTAAACCCAAGTTATATCCCAAACGAGCTATCAAATACAAGTGCTATACTCCAAGTTGGCTATACTGTGGGACAAATCCCAAACAGGTTATTATGCCCAATTGGCATATGTGCTGTCCTTCGGATGTGTTCGGCATCAGTTTCCGAGTCAATGTTATTATATACATATACGCTAAATTCATTAGGATCGCGCCGAGCGAAAATCGATTTTTGAAGTCATTTTTGGTGAGATTTAGAATGCAAAATTCGTTAAAACTACGCAACAATGCAAATTGTTATTGCATCAACGAATTGATCTACTTAAGGCTAATATGACAACACAGTAAAAAATCAAAGAAACACTTAGGATATAATAAACGCTGCAAAATTAGCACTCGTATCCGAGCGAAGATCTCCCCATGAATTAGCAAAGAAGATGCGAATCGAGAATTCCTTTAATGGTCAATAGCCTACAACTAATATTTTCCACGAATAGGTCAACATGGCTGCCGTGTGGAATATATTTACGGCCTTTTTAGCATCTCGTCAGAGACTGCCATCATTTTTGATATAGTGTGCTTCACTACTGTTGTCAGGTTTATTGATTATTCCGTCATGCAATATTCTATTTTTCTGGGTATCTAGAATATTCTAATACATTTCTCCTGTATCTAGAATATTATAATAAAATTTACTAAATTTCCTGAACAAACATTGAATGATGCTAATTTAAAACAGTGATACTGATGACCTTTCAGGAATTTTTCAAATCACTAATGACCGTTTAAGAGGAATATTTAAATACATTTAAACGATTCCAGTATGAACACATCACTGATGCTACCTGCGTGATGGTTTGATAATGACCGTAATAATTGCTTTTAAGAGGATTCTTTTAATGTTCTTTCTAATGTTTTTTCAAAATTATTTTATAATAAATATTTATCATTTCTAAATGATTCGAGTATTAAAAAGAACAAACGTCATTGAATGCGAGAATGTATTAATCTGAAGTCTGTAAAATATTTCAAAACACTTCTGCTGCACGTAATGATACTGATGACCTTTCATAGGAATTTTTCAAATCAACAGTAATCATTTTATAATGAAAATTCACGATTCGAGTATCAAAAAGAACAAACGTCATTGAATGCGAGAATGCATTATTGTCTAGTGTGTAAAATATTATAATACACTTCTCCTGCGAGTGATTCTACTAGGTAACCTTTTATAGGAATTTTCAAGTCAGCCGTAATTATTTCATAATGAATATTCATCATTTCTAAGTGATTCGAGTTTCAAAAAGAATAAACATTACACTTCTCCTGCACATGATGCTACTGATAACCTTTTATACAGTTATATGAATGTTTTATTCAACCGTAATAAGATTCTAATAAATATTCATAATTTCTAAACGATTCGAGTATCAAAAGAACACACATCATTGAATGCAAGAATGTATTATTCTGAAGTCTCTAGAATATTCTAATGCAGTTCTCCTGCACGTGATGGTTTGATAATCTTTTATACAGTGTTATGAATGTCTTATTCAACCGTAATAATTGCTTAATGAATATTCATCATTTTTGATGCGAGTGTCAAAAAAGGTGCCTTTACGTTTTGGCCAAGATTCTTTTAATGTTCTTTAAAACTAATGTTTTTCATGGACCGGTCAATACGGCTGCCATATGGAAAATATTGACAGCCTTAGTAGCATGAATAATTTTAGCACCTGGTCGGAGAATTTATATTACCTGCTTTCTAGTGTGCTTCAATGCAAGTAATTACATGTCCACTAAATTATTATATTGTCATCGCTGAAAACGCAATAATATTCATAAAGTTATGCACGCACCAATGACTCTACTTTCTGATGTGATTTCTTAGAAAATTGGAATTCAATTGAATGAAGATGTCAGGTTTATTGATTATTTCGTCATTGAATACAATAATTGTATTATACTGAAATCTCTTGAATATTATAACAGACTTCTCCTGCACGTGATGCTACCTGATAGCCTTTTATAGGAATTTTCAAATCAACCGTAATTAGGTCCTGATGAATAATCATCATTTCTAAATGATTCGAGTATCGAAAAGTGAATGTGAGAATGTATTATTCTAAAATCTTTAAAATATTTAAATGCACTTTTCATGCACGTGATGGTTTGATAACCTTTCATACAGTTATACGAATGTCTCATTCAACCGTAATAATTTTCTAATTAATCTTGTTTGATGCGAGTGTCAAAAATGTGCCTGGACGTTTTGATCGAGAGTTCATTTAATGGTCATTAAAATTACTGTTTACCACTGACCATAGATTTTTCTTAAAAGAATTGTTGACCTTAATACAGCATATGGACAGTGGATTGGCATCACCTGCAGGCTAGTGCGATTTAGTGTGCTCCAATGCATGTAGTTACAATTCCAATCAGTTATTATGTTGTCATCAGTGAAAACGCGATAATAATCAGAAGGTTATTAATGACGTTACTTTCTGAAGTGATTTCTAAGATAATTGGAATTCATTTGAATGAAGATGTCAAGCTTATTGATTTCCGTCCTTGAATGTTGAAGTAAACTGAAGGGGTTGTTTGTAATTTACATTTGTGAAGATAGATAATTAACCTTTCCAGGTTTTCAAATACGCCACGCCCACCATAGCAACGCGGTAACTATGTGGGACAAACAAACCTCAAATCCGCAATCGTGCATTACCAATGCATTGACATTTAGATGTTCGCGAGGCTTGCCGCAAGCTTTGGTTCATTTATGACACTTCTCCGGATTTTTAGAGTTTTTAGCAAATAAGATAAACAAAATTCAGTTTGCTAACTGTTCTGTGTAACAGCAATCAAATTTACAAAGCCCGCAGCGGGCCTGTAAGCGAAATTTGTATTCACCATTTTGCAGTCACTTAGTCTGTGTGTGCAGAAATTTGTTTTGTACAGTTGCATTGACGACATGCGCGCGCGCCGTTAGCTTGCTTTACTGTACCAGTACCGCGTAGGGTGTTTGTCCCCAATTAGTTACGCAGATTTTGTTGCTAGGCAAATTCGTGCGGTGATTGGTTAAAACAAGCTGTCAATTATTAAACCCAGACAGGTTAATTGAAATATCTCCGAGACCCAACCAAACTTTTAGGTAGAAAAAGAAAATTATTATTAGCTTTGTCTGATAATTTGACTGATAAGCTCTATTTTTGTCAATGGAGGCATTTTGTTTATCATTCTAAAAGCAAACGGCCCTAATGGAACAATATTTAACGACCTTCCCCAAGTGGATTCAATATATTTCATAAACCCAGACCTAGCAGACGTGGAGGAGGGGTTGCTATCTTATTTAGAGATAATTTTCAAATTTCTGAATGTGAGGACAATTTTTGTCATACTTCATATGAATCCATTGAATGTAAAATGCAAACCAACCACGGTTCTATGCACATGATTTGTATTTATCGCCCTCCATGCCTTTCCACTGTACAGTTCTTGAATGACATAGAAGATCGACTATCCGAGCAACTCTTTTGTGCAAACGATATAATCGTCACTGGTGATGTTAACATTCACTTGGATCAAATTAATGAATCTTATTCTGCAAGGTTTATCGAGATTTTGAACATGCTTAATATGAAACAACACGTATGCGCACCAACACATATTAATGGACACACCCTGACATTGTTGCCAGTACTTGCCGCATTAAGTCAGACCTTTGCACTGACGTTCAGATATTAGACACTGGTGTTTCTGATCATCATCTTGTGACTTTCCATTTATCTAATTATTTTGCTACCCACAAGGGATGTCCAACAAAATTAATGAGGAAGTTACGCCAAATTGATATGCCAGCGTTCAATGCCGATTTATCAACAGCGTTAAGTGGGATTGATTACTCTTCCTCAAACTCTGCAGCTGTTTCAATTGACTGTGCTCTCCGATCAGTTTTGGACACATGCTCCACTCAAATCTTTCAAAGCCCGAGCTCGCATGACTCCTTGGATCACGGAGGAAATACTTGCAGCTAGACGGACAAGGAGATCACTGAAGCCTGATATAAGCGCACTAAGTTTACAATTCACAAGCAGTTGTTCTCATGCCAAGTCAAAAAGGTTGCCGGTTTAATTAAAGAAGCCAAACGAGCCTTTTACACTGACAAATTGTGCTTGTCTGATTCTTCCCAAAAGGATCTATTTTCACTTTTCACAAAGCTGACAAAATCCGTTCACTCCAAGGTATTTCCTACCACGATACCTGAAGTTGACTTACCTGAGCATTTTGCTGATTACTTTCTAGACAAAATCTCTAGAATACGAAATGAACTAGATAAACTAGGAACCGTGTGCCAAAATACTCAACATCAAATTTCCAAAACTAATTCGTCCTTGTCTCAGCTATCACCAACTTCAATCGAAGAAATTAAGGAAGTGATAAAGTCGCGACCCATCAAGACCTGCAGTCTTGATCCTCTGCCTGGAAAATTGTTCAGTGATTCCATTAACAGCATCATACCTGCTCTAGTTGAAATGATCAATCTATCGTTCTTGAATGGATCATTTCCCACAAGTATGAAGCAGGCTATTATTACTCCACTTTTAAAGAAGTCCATCTTGACAAAGAGTTACTAAAAACTACAGACCAGTATCCAACCTATCGTTTGTTTCAAAAGTGTTGAGAGGATCGCGTCTCTTCGACTACATAAGTATTTTGCCGACAATGGAATTTATCCTCGCAATCAATCGGCATACAGATCTCATTACAGTGTAGAGAGTGCGCTGTTACACATCAGCGATAGTATACTACACTCCCTTGATTCCAAAAGAGGTGTTGTTATGGTTTTACTAGATATGTCCGCAGCATTCGACACTATAGATTATACTATTCTTCTTGATACGCTCAAATCATATTTTGGCATTTCTGGTAATGCTCTGAAGTGGATTCATTCTTATCTTCCTGAAGATTTCCAAACCATATTAAAAAGAAATGTCTAACAGAGCATCAAATGTATAATAGCAAGCAAGTTTCATGACTGTATGCACGCAACACATTGAATATTAAAGGAAAGGTATCGTCCCATTAATAAATTCAGAAGTGAACGCCGCCGTGCTGGTAACGTCACTTCCGGTTTTCAATTTTCCTTATTGATTGCGAGAAATATATGATGTTATAAATCATCCATCCGCCTGACCGAACATAGGGGCCTACATGTGTTATCTATAACATTACAGATTTCTCGCGATCAATGAGGAAAATTGAAAAGCGGAAGTGACGTTGCAAGCAACGCGGCTTTAACTTCTGAATCTATTTATGAGACGAAATCTTTCCTTTAGGTTAAAAGACTAATAACATTTTGAAGTAGGTGTGTAGAAAACTTTAAGTGCATGGAATTGAGAGTAAGGAACAAAGTAGAGTTATTCACTTGGTTGCGGGAGAAGACATTATTTACTGGAGTGAAAACAAAACTTTGCGCGTTACGGCGAACGGTAAGTCCGTATGTGTCTGCATGTGGTATGCAAAGTCGGACAAAATATGTACGATTGCAAATTGTTAGCTAAACTCCATTTTCACTAATTAGATGCTTCGTTAGTTGATTGTGCGATTAAGAATAACAATTAATTGAAGTTTATATTGATTTTTAACGGACGATCTGATATTGTAAATTTTACTGGTACACCTGCGCTGGGTAGACATGTTTAACACACCGTGGTTGAAATTTGGGACAGTCGCGGAAATTTTGAATTGACCAAAAACAGTGATATATTTTTACCGAAAACTCAACAAAGCGACGCTACATATCCTGAACCGATCATCATACGTTGTCTGAAGGGCAAATTTGTGCCATAAGTGGTTGAAATTCAGGCCTACCGTGCTCCTTATTGCATATGATATGTAAACAAGCACATTTGGTTGCTTTGTTTTCACTCCAGCGGCGCGCGGTCACTATGCGATCTGATAACCTCGGGTCACGAATACCAAGTGAATGCATCCTTTCACAGTTCCAGTCTGTTCATGCGCACAAGGTCATTTAACAATCAAGTTGCAAGTAAACAAACCACAACGAGCGCACAGCAAAATAACGCTCTTGTTTTGCGGAGATACGCACATTGTACACTCGCGCGAACACAATGGAATTTATTTGAGAGCAAACCCCAAAACTGGCGGACGGAACTGTGAAAGGGTGTATTGTTGTAAGTTGATTAATATTTATCTCATCACCCACATATACATGCACTTCGGTCGGTTTTGGAAAAATGGGGGAAATGTGGATGCCGCAAATAAGTTTACCTTCAAATTGATCAATTTGCATATCATATTCATTTTATTTCGTTTAAAAACAACACCAAGTAAAAGTTTCAGAAGAAAAGAAGTTATTGTTGAATAAGGTTAGAATTATGGTTAAAATAGATTTTTTAAATGTTTACGGATTTCGTTTTTAATTGGTTTTGAGAAAGTTTAAAAAGTATTAAAGATAGACTTGTTTCCGGCATGCGCATCCTTCCCATTTTTCCATGATTCTACGCGCTGCCATATACATATATGTGGGGATAAGATTCTCGAGGTCGGACATCCGGGAATGTTGTGGTGCACGGCGACGTAACAATGCTTTTTTGACAATCACAAACTTCAGTCAAAGGGGAAAACAAACAGTCAGTTATCATTGCAGTTAATCAGAGAAAAACATATTTTTTGTTATTTTTCAACAAATACTGGTCGGAATTTTTTTTTCTTCAAACATGATCTGACTGGCTGAGGCGACACAAGTATTCATAATAGATATCCCATTGATTGTAATGATAAAGTTTGCCCTCCAACTTGGCAAAACCGTACTAAACTCGTACACGGTTACGTCGACTCCGAACACGAGAATATTGTAGTCACTTTGCCGTATAAGCAAATAAGTGCCTGTACCTCCTACACTACATGGCCACCCCTTGATATTAGGGGGGCTGGTGGGCCCACCAGGGGCTCTCATACGATGACCTCGTTAAGGGTCATAAGTTTTTGAAACGGGACAAAATTTGGTGATTTTTGCGTCTGTCTGTGGGTTTGTGTGTGTAGGTGTGTGTGTGTGGGTGTTTAGGTGTGTGTGTGTGTGTGTGTGTGTGTGTGTGTTTGGGTGTGTGCGTATGCAACAATTAATTTTGTGTCGCTTGTAACTCCAAAACTGTAATACACATATAAACCAAAACTGAACGACAGGTACCCCTGGCGCAGAACTTTTATCTCTAAGGTTTGGGGTCAAAAAGTTAAAGGTCACATGTCAAATGAAACAAGTGTTTGGTGATGTCTTTATCTTCTGAAGGAATTACTTGGTATCTTTACAAATTGCAAAAAGTTCATGGGTCAAAGGTCAAATAAGTGTTTCTTATGCAAAATGTTGCGCCATTTCAAACTCAAAAAGTACAAGACCTACACCAACCTTATTTTGTACCATGATACCTTGGTACATGAATTTGTGTCCCGTAGACTATGGGGTTCAAAAGATCAAAGGTCAGAGGTCATCGAGCTATTGACCACTTTTCACAATTTACCCTACAGTTATGCAGTGGTAAGTGTGACGTGAACATGAATGGTGTCATACAGTAGGTACGATAAATGTAAAAGATTCCAGATGTTGTTTCAGTGATTAGGGTCAAGGGTCAGAGGTTAGAGGTCAAATATGCGATTTTAGGGGTTGATTATGCACTACAATTTTGTGCCACTTTAAATTTCAGAAGTGCAAGACCTATACCAATCCTATGTTTATATCATATGGTACATGAACGTATGTCGTTCAAAGGTCAAAGTTCACAGAGCTAGTGACCCCTTTAACCATTTCCCTCATAGTTATTATTTTTAGCCACTTTTTTTTCCGAAAGTTCCAAGACTTATACCAATTCTATGTTTGTATCACATGGTACATGAACGTGTGTCCCGTAAACTCTGGGGTCAAAAGTTCAAAGAGCTAGTGACCCCTTTTAACCATTTCTCTCTTAGTAATTGTTATTATTAGCTATTTCCACCACTATGCTTTATGCTTAAGGTGATGAGATCAGCAACTCCATGGATTGCTTTCTTGTTTATCACGTGGTTTCTCTAAATACTTTTAAGCCAGTAGTTCTTAAGAAAATCCCAACTGTGTTGGATGATTCGCCAAGATTTCTATTTAAGTATCCAGCAGTAAAAGATATATCGTTTGGGATACTTTTGTTTTTCTTTCTTAGCAATTTCTTTTTTATTCCAGGTCCTCTATATCGTACCGTTATCTCTTCTAATTACTTTAATATTGCAGTTTTCGGCCAGGATTAGACAGACTCTTCTAATATTTTTAAACGGTAGCAAAATGTTTTGAAAATTTAAACGGAAGACAAAACTGGAAAATACTTTAAGGAAGCCCGGATGAACGTTCAGTGTCAAGGTTTTATTTAATGAAAAATACATAGCCACAAAGAGATTGAAAATAAGACCTACAAATATACAACATTTTCAAATAAGTCTATCGCAAAAGCTGAGTGTCAAGTTTGTGTAACCCTCCCCCATCCTTCCGCTTGGGGAAGGGGGGGGGGGGCACTTCCATACTAAAGTGGTAGGTATGTGCCGCCTAGAATTTTAAAATTGGACTGCATTATGAGATTTGTTTAGGTAACTGCAGTATGACAGTTTATGATTTTGATTTCTGCAGTATAAATAATAAGTGATTTTTGATATCTGCAATACGTAAACAAGTGATTATTGATACCTGCAGTACGAAAATAGGTGATTTTTGATACTTGCTGTACAAAAATAAGTGATTTTGGTACCTGCAGTATAAAAATATGCAATTTTTTGAGACCAGCAACTGCTCGGGCGGCACATGCATACATACCTCACATATGGAAGTGCTCCCCTCCCCCCCCTCCTCACCTTCCGGGGTGTAACACAAGCACATTCAGAACAAAATCAGCAGAAGAATTAGTGTATCGTAATCAGTTTGGTTCGTACCGTCGATAAGGGACTCAATAAGTCCCCCGATCGGAAGACTCAAGCATGCGCACTGAGCTTACAGTGATATACGAAAGCCGCCATATTTATTGTGAAATTTCAATCATAGACGCTTATCAGTCGTTTTATTGAAGATTTTTTACAAAGTTTGCTTTGTTCATGCTCAATTTCGCGAAAGTAAAACAACTTCGTTACTATTACGCAGTTATTGCTAAATAATTTTCACAAATCCCCAAGTTATATCTAATAATTTAAGAAAATCTGTTAAAGCGCGACTGCCTAAGGTTTACACATAATAAAAATTCATCACTTTTCTTCAAATTCCTCGAAAACCGCACGGGAGATTTCAAAAGCGCACGGAGAACATATAATTCATATGCGATTATTTCAAATCGTGAAGTAAAATTTGAATCCTTCGCAGTGGTTGAGTTCCCCGCGCTCGAAATGTTATTCCTATACAAACTTTGAATTTGGATAGACGCATTGTGGGAGACTTCTGTAAAGGATCCACCGATCGGGGAACAAAACTGTTCCCCGATCGGGTGTACAAACCGGACTGGTAATATATAAGACGTATTAGTTTTGTGCAAATCTGAAAAAGGGGCATTGGAAGCAGCGGTGTTTTTGCAACGCTCATTGTTAATGTATTATGTGGTGTTTGAGCATTCTCTTAAAGAAGCACTAGAACGAAATGTGAGGGCGTATTTTTAGGGGTCCCCAAAAATCAAATGCTTATCTAGCACGCAATAGTATAGCAATTTTCTGGTTACTATGAATATTCAAGTGACCTTTGCCCTCGCATCGCCTGTGAGATATAGAGGCATGAAGTTTATCGGTCTGACTGAGGATAATATATCTGTGAAATTCGCAAAAACGAGCGCCCTCACTTTTCAGTCTAGTGCTCCTTTAATACTCTAGTTTTAAAGAAAGTGTCAAGCAATAACCGATCAACAACATCTATTTGTTGGAATATGTCCATTTCTTTTTGGGTACTTAACAATTGACTTGTATATGTTTGATATAGTAAACCGTTATCTTCTCAATGAAGTTTTATATTCAGGTATCCAGTAGTGACCAATCTATCACATCTATTGGTTGGATTACATCCATCCATTTCTTTTTGGATAAATTACTTTCTTAACAATTTACTTGTTCATGTTCATTTCTTTTGGATAAAGTGCCAGGTACTATTCAAGTATCCAACAGTAACAATTTAACATTTATTGTTCATTTGAATTTTTGTTGGATAATTATTATACCTTGTTTATCTATATCATATGATATCTTCCCAATAAAGTGTCATGTTTTCTATTCACGTATCCAGTAGTAACCGATCTATAGCATCTATTGGTTGGAATATTTATATTTCTTTTTTGATAAATTACTTTCTTAGCAATTAACTTGTTTATGTTCTATATGTTATACCGTTATCTTCTCAATGAATTACCTGGTTTTATATTCGAGTATCCAGCAATGTCCAATCACATCTGTTTGTTAAAATATTTCCATATCTTGTGTAGATAAATTACTTTCTTAACAATTAACTTGTTCATGTTATATGTATTATACCGTTATTGATTTCAGTGAAGTGCCTGGTTTTATATTCTTCAAGTACCCAGTAGTGACCGATCGATCACATCTATTGGTTGGATTACTTCCATCCATTTCTTTTTGGATAAATTACTTTCTTAACAATTAACTTTTTATGTTCTATGTATTATACCGTTATTTTCTCAATGAATCACCTGGTTTTATATTCAAAAATCCAGCAATGTCCAATCACATGTATTTGTTGAACTATTTCCATATCTTGTCTGAATAAATTACTTTCTTAACAATTAACTTGTTTATGTTCTATATATTATACCGTGATCCTCTCAGTAAAATGTCATGTTTTCTATTCTAGTATCCAGTAGAGACCGATCTATAACAACTATTGGTTGGAACATTTGAATTTCAGTTGGATAAAGTACTTTTCAAACAATTATTTTGTTCATGTTCTATATATCATACCGTTATCTTCTCAATGAAGTGTTATGTTTTCTATTCAAGTATCCAATTGTGACTGATCTATAACATCTATTAGTTCGAACATTTCCATTTCGTTTTGGATAAATTACTTTCTTAACAATTCACTTGTTTATGTTTTATATATTACACCGTTATCTTCTCAGTGAATGCCAGGTGTTCTATTCAAGTATCCAATAGTGACCAATTTATAACATTTATTGGTTGGAACATTTGAATTTCTGTTGGATAAATTACTTTCTTAACAATCTACTTGTTTATGTTTTGTATATTACACCGTTATCTTCTCAATAAAATGTCATGTTTTTTCTTCAAGTATCCAATAGTGACCGATCTATAAGCTCTATTGGTTGAAAAATTTGATTTTTTTGTTGAATAAATTACTTTCTTAACAATTTACTTGTTCATGTTCTATAAATTATACCGTTATCTTCTCAATAAAGCACCAGGTATTCTATTCAAGTATCCAATAGTGACCGTTCTATTCTATTGGTTAGAACATTTGAATTTCTGTTGGATAAATGACTTTCTTAACAATTTACTTGTTCATGTTCTATATATCATACCGTTATCTTTTCAATGAAGTACCAGGTATTCTATTCAAGTATCCAATAGTGACCGTTCTATTCTATTGGTTAGAACATTTGAATTTATGTTGGATAAATTACTTTCTTAACAATTTCCTTGTTCATGTTCTATATATTATACCGTTATCTTCTCAGTGAAGTGCCAGATGTTCTATTCAAGTATCCAATAGTGACCGTTCTATTCTATTGGTTAGAACATTTGAATTTCTGTTGGATAAATTACTTTTTTAACAATTTACTTGTTCATGTTCTATATATTATACCGTTATCTTCTCAGTGAAGTGCCAGATGTTCTATTCAAGTATCCAATAGTGACCGTTCTATTCTATTGGTTAGAACATTTGAATTTCTGTTGGATAAATTACTTTTTTAACAATTTACTTGTTCATGTTCTACATATTACACCGTTATCTTCTCAGTGAAGTGCCAGGTGCTGTATTCAAGTATCCAATAGTGACCGATACTTCTATATCTTTTTGGGTAAATCATTTTATTAATTATTAGCTCATCCGAATACTTTACATTATACCTTCTTCTTCTCTAATTCACTATCATTGCAGTATTTGCTCACGACTAGATAGACTCTTCCAATTTTTTTTCAAATGCAGCTAAATAATCTGGAAATTTCTAGAGAAGACAAAACTGGAAATATCTCACGTAGCATCAGGTTCAATGCACAACTTTTGGAATAAGAATAACGGAAATAAAACAAATTCAAAACAAAACCGACAGATGTAAACATTTTTGGAAGAATACGTCTATCCAAATATATCTGTAAGCTACTGGACTTTTCTAACTCTCAATAAGGAGCAATGGAAGCAGTGAACCAACAAGCCGTGTTGTTGTCAACGCTAGTTGTTAATGTCTTATGTGGTATTTTAGCAGTCTCTCTGAATACTCTCACGTTGGTAGTTCTAAAGAAATGCCCTAATGTGTTCGGGGAAGTGCCTGGATTTATAATCGAGTATCTGGCAATGACTGATCTAATTGTTGGAATATTCTCATTTCTTGTATGGATAAATTACTTTCTAAGCCCTTTGCTCATCCAAGTACTGTATGTTATACCCTTGTCTTCATTGGGTTTTATCTCATTATCGTTGTTGTTTTGGGCCGGTTTAGATCGATTTTTGGCGATTACAAAACCTCTGCAGTACAACCGTGTTTTTGAAGTGAAACGAGTGAGACATCACGTCATAGTCACGATGTTTTTGAGTGCGGTTTATGCAACAACATATGCATTGATCACGTTTTTTATTACGGGAACTGGTCTCTATGGTCAGACGTCAGCTTCATTTTCTGTCGCCACGTATGTGATAATCTGGTCTAACACGTGTTTCGTAACGCTAATTGTTGTCCTACTAACATATATTAACATTCGATTACTACATATCATTCGCAAAATGAGTCGAATCTTCCCGTCTTTTGTACCCAAAGCGTCAATTCTACCGTCAGCAGATTGCCCAGTCAGACCGCCATCTACAATTAATCGATCCCGGGCTGAATCACCAGACCGATCTAGTCCAGTCCGACCATCAGCTCTGAAAGGTATCAGGACAGTGCTTTTAGTGACGTTTGCCTTCTTTTTATCCTATACACCGTATGTAACATTCAATATATGTCGCGCAATAGGTATTGATGTACCAAGATATATATCCAGTATTGGGCGGCTAGGTATTTTATCAAACAGCTTTCTAAATCCGATCATGTATATAGTGATACACTCTCGCTTTCGTTTTGCCGCCAAGAAGATCTTTATTAGAAATCGTGATGTCATAGATTTACCTGTTCCGAAGCAAAAAACAATGTCTGTTATTATTACTGTTGCCAGTGCGGGAGATGAAGAAGGAAGTAGCAAAATGTTTCCAACAAGTACAGGATAGATTCAGCGTTGGTAGATCTGTCACAACTTTACCTGTCAAATATCCATTAAAAATCGGCCAAATCGGACAAAAGACGGCCAAATTAGTTTTCAATGGACTGATTCATTGAAAGAAGTACCAAATGATGTAGAATACAAGATAAAGATCAATATTTGTTTTCGCCTTACACAAAAGTTTTTACAAAATCAAATGGAAAGAAATAGTATTTGGCCGTATATTTGGAGCTTCAAGGCTATGATATCACAAATGTTAAAAGTGAAAATGAGGATAAAATCTGTTTAGTTTAGCAAAATATTTTAAACAGTCAAAATCGGCCAAATTTCATTTGGTCGGTACTGAAAAAATTACCGGCCAAACATAACTCGAAATGGCCAAACTTGCCATATTTGGCCGGTACTAGGCCAACATTATGGCAACCTTGTATAGACTCAAAGTTGGTAGATCGTTCCAAGTGCAAAAAGCCAAATCATTTTAAAACAAAAACAAATTAAACTAAAATAGAGCCAAACTGTACTCAAGCCTGTGATCAATTAAATTTTAAAAGGATTGGTCAATGGCTGATCCAGGTCTTTCCTGGGAGGGATCAATTAACCTTTCTGGGGTTAATGATTGACAGCTTGTTTGAACCAATCACCGCGCAAATCTGCGTAAGTAAGTAAGGCAAAGATCCTACGCGGTACTGGTACAGTACAGCTAACTAGCGGCGCGCGCTGATGTCGTCAATGCAATTTACTATACAAACAGCTTCTATTTTTAAAATGGATTTCTATTGTCAAAATGGGCTGAAATAAAGCGTTCACATTACCAGTATACTCCTTTATTGGTACTTCATAAACTATGTACCAGAAAAACAAAAAAACGTTTTGTTAGCTATTTTGGTACAAAGTTTTGTTAAGTACCAAAAAGGAGTATAATGGCAATGTAAAGGCTTTATTACAGTCCATTTTGATAATAGAAATCCATTTTGAAAATAGAAGCTGTTTACAAAATAAATTTCTGCACACACAGACGGCAAAATGGTGAACAAAAATTGCGCTTACGGGCTTTGTAAATCTGATGGCTGTTACCCAGAACAGTTAGCAAACTGAAATTTGTTTATCCTATTTGCTAAAATCTCTAAAGATTCGGAGAAGTGCCATAAATGAATCAAAGCTTGCAACAGGCCTCGCGAAGATCTAAATATCAGCGCATTAGTAATGCACGATTGCGGATTGAGGTTTGTTTTCCCCCACATAGTTACCGCGTTGCTATGGTGGGCGTAGCCTTTTTGGAAACCTGGAAAGGTTAATTGTACTGAAAAGCAAATAAAATGTCTTACGTCACTTCTACAACATGCAAAATATCACGTGGTCTGAACGTCATCAGAAAATAATTTTCTTATTTTATATTCATACCCCACCAAAACTTGTGCGAAAAGGTTAGAATTAAGGCAAATAAGATATATTACAGCCAAATAAGTCTCATTATTATATTCAATATCAAAAAAGCAACCAAACAGCCCCATAAAATTTGGACTAATAATATCTACAAATAAACCAGATGCCGAAATCCAGTATTGTTCCGATACTAACTTTGTATTGGAAGCAATTACTTTTTGTTATTGTAATTCTTTAAGCAGTTAGTGTTGTGTTCTTACATGTTTAGTGTATTTATCCTACTAAAACGTATTCTTGTAGGTTTTGTATATTTTGTTTCTTGTTTAAGTGAGTAGTAGGTAGGAGCATACAGACACGCTTTGTGATAGGAAGCTAGGGTCTTTTGTTGGATTCACTATTGTTTTTTTATCTCTACAAAATGACCCCATACCTAAAAAAATGCTTGTTTACCACAACAGAAACACACAAATAAAAAAAAAAAAATAATACAAATAATAATAATAATAATAATAATAATAATAATAATAATAATAATAATAATAATAATAATAATAATAATAATAATAATAATAATAATAATAATAATAATAATAATAATAATAATAATAATAATAATAATAATAATAATAATAATAATAATAATAATAATAATAATAATAATAATAATAATAATAATAATAATAATAATAACTGCTAATAATAATAATAATAATAATAATAATAATAATGATAATAATAATAATAATAATAATAATAATAATAATAATAATAATAATAATAATAATAATAATAATAATAATAATAATAATAATAATAATAATAATAATAATAATAATAATAATAATAATAATAATAATAATAATAATAATAATAATAATAATAATAATAATAATAATAATAATAATAATAATAATAATAATAATAATAATACAATAAAATATAAAATAGATAATAATATAAAAAGTAATAATAATAAATTAATAATTTAAGTTTTTTGTTTATTCTCTTCCATTTTTATTGTATTGTACAGCGCTTTGAAATTCTTCTGAGTTAAAGGCGCTTTATAAGCACCAGCTATTATCATTAATACAATTATATACATTTATACAAATAAACAATAGCATCATCATACATGTACTACATCAGAGGTGTATACACTCATGATAAATTTTACATTTGATTCGTAGAAATTGGGGATAAGCAATGAGACTAACGCTCGACTCGTTGACCCAGTTGTATCCCGATTGGGAAGACGGGTAGCGTCTGCACCACCCCCTTACCTATAGCCAACCTGGCCCGCTCGCCCTGCATATCATACTCCTTTGGTGACGCCTCCGTCATTGCCCCAAACGCCCCTTCAACATATCCACAGATATCCCGGCGCCCTGTGGCATCATCCATCCTTTGGTAACGTCCGATATGACATTTCCTGATCCCAACCTGGTATCCCCGACTATTCTCCCGACCCCACGGGACATCTAAAACGCTTGTCGTACTTCGATTGCCCCATGACCCTGCCGACGCCAAACGGTGGCGCTAGACTAATGTGTCTGCGGCCGCGCCGCCGCGCCGCATCAAAATCAGGTGCGAACGGCCTTTCATATACTACTAGTATAATTAAATTGATAAGAATTACATAAGAACTGTGCTGGAATTGCCTTGATGACGTCACCAAGCTGAAGGACATATACTGTATTAGGTGTTTTTAAGAACATTTTTCTACTCTTTAAATTGTTATAAGTTCTAAGCGGAATAAGATATTAACATTGTTTTTTCACCACTTTAAATGTTTAAATCGAACAGACCAGAGGTAACAATCTGGCGTGAGCTGAATATGACACTGTAGCCGGCAAGTCCCGGAAACTCGGTTCATGTCAAGTGCACAAAACACGTCCAAAATTGTCTCGTTGTGTTGCCCTTTGCCATTTATAAATGACTTTTAGTTTGAGAATTTATATTACTGCATCCTCCAACTACACAGCGCTGCGGCATTTTGTTTAATATTTGCTTGGAAAATGTAATATTTTAGAAGAACAAACAGAGGTGTTGTCGATACTAGTGAAATTTCAATGGCGGCCACACGTTATACGTGGCATCTATGCATTGTGTACATACAGTCGTTCCCAATATGACGTCATTGCGTATTGAGCCTTAATTTGGGTTTTTGCGTCAAGATGACGAGAAATGCATTTTGCTTTTGCGATTTCTCGCAAGCGATGGGGTTTTGTGCAGAAAAAGTTATATTTTTGCAAATCAAATAATGCAATTAACATAATTCACGTAAGATCCGACCCCCATGGCAGGACCACTTTAAAAATATTGCTGTACTCTATAAATTGTTATAACGTCCGGAATGAAATATCAACATAGGTGTTTTATCACTTTGTTTCTACAAATTAGCTCTATAATATATGGAAAAATGAAAATCATGGGAATATTTCTTTAAGAACTAGCACAGTGGTTATCATTCAAAAGGGATGAGAAACATAACGTTAAGCATATGTTCGTATAAAAAGGCAGGACATTTTAGGTTAGTTTATTAGACGTTATTGTTAATTGATTATTTAAGATCAAGCAGTCTTAGAGTAGAATCAGTATTAGTTCAAGCAGTAGTCTGATTATATCCATAAGAACAGAGTAATTTCAAGCAGTGCAATTATCAGTCACTCATAGAGTAGAAACAGAGTATAAGCAGTGTGCTGAAAGATAGCTCAGTATATGACAGTCCGCTTCACTTCTCCCGATCGAGGAGATTTATTGTCATTATAACCCACAATGCATCTTTCCAGATTCAAATCTCTCTAAAGAAATACATAACGGTAAAATAGGTTTAAGTCGAAGGAAGGAAAAAATGCATGCGAAATATTCAAATTTATTGGTGTAACAAAATAATAAGATTATTTTCTCCATTTTCACCGGCACAAATTTGACTTTCACCAGGGAATTTTATTCTAGTCTCTAACATTTCATTGCAGTAGTTTCTGAAAAGCAGATTTTAACATTTGTGTTATTAGCAAAAGCTTAAATATTACAAGCAAGCTCCAGAAATATCACTTTCAATATCATTTTCAAAGTATACAATTCTAGAATAAGATAATTTGAAAAGCTAAATAAAAATTAACGGCTGCAATTTTAAATTATGATTACTGCGCATGTCTCGATCTCCCGATCGGGAGCGTGAACCAAACTGTATGAGAGGAGTGGCAGAAATAAAGTGTATCAACCCAGCAGTTTGTTGTCATTGTCTTCTCCTTGATGTCATCTATACTGTAGTTTAATATACAGCTTCACGTTACAATATTTATCAAAGCTTTTCGACCCACGTGGAGAGATAAAAAGCTTAATATCTAACACCACTTATAGGCTACCTTGTACATGTAGTGGTTATCTAAGATTCATCAACAATAAGATGCTGATGAGGCGACGACGACGACGAGTGAACACACAATTACCATGACGGGGTCGTCGCCTGCGTATTCGGTATGATCACGAAACACTTAATACGACCCGGACGAGAACACAGGTACGACGTACGGACAGACATAACATCGACAACCAAGTCAATGTCCACGGCCTTTGATAACCAGTAGTGCACTAGCGTGTCGTGTCTACCCAACCGAGGCTTTAACCCAGGGCCTCTACACCACAACTGATGAGGGATAAATGTAGGTAGAAGGCGGGAGGCAAAGGGGGGGGGGGGGGGAGCAAAGAGAACGACTAAATATGGTTGTAAAGAGAGGCACGATAAAGAAAGAGGATAATTTTATCCGGTGTTTTTTTAACTGGTAAAGCTCGGCTATGGAGGGGTAAGAGAAGCTCTGAGAAAGTTGTACAGGGGCAGGCAGAGAGGATGTGGTGGACTGTGAGGGGGCAAGTGGCAATTTGTTGCAGAGGGGTGGGGAGTCAGTAAGGAGATGGGAGTGAGTGAGGTGGGTATGACCTATTCTAAGGCGGGTAATGTGGACGTTGTCGATACGGGTGAGATTGAGGATGGTGGGTTTGGTCGGATTTGTGGGATGGATTTTGAGGAATTTGTTATCAATTTGGGAGTCCGATGAGGTTTACCAAATTCACAAAAGAGCCTGACATCTCACGTATGGGTTTATAATTCTCTTTGAAACTTTCGTACGACAATTCACGGAAAGCTATCAGCAACATATGCAGATGGTAACTTGTCTTTACTTGTCACGCTTTTGGAAGCCTTTCCACTGTTTTTGCTCGAATATATTTTGACCAAATTTCCCATTTATTTACCGATACGATATATTTTTTCGCCGGCTTTGAACTAGAAACCTGATAATGCTGATAGTACAATTTAACCATTTTCTTTTTATCAATTGAGCTGATGTAAATTTTCTACTATTTTAAGCAATCTTGGGGCATGAAAATCACGGAAACTTCAAAGCTTTCGGGGTTTCCCCTCGTCCTCAAACATCGCTAGGAGCCCTTATGTAGACCCATGAATCCCACGTCGTTTGGAGCATGACATGTCGGTACGTTGCCGCATTTGCCATATTTAGAACCATTTCTAGTAATCCCCTGAAATTTCATCTCAGCGGCCGCCCTTCTGCCCCCGAAAAACATTTCTGTTGACCATTGTCGTAGAAACATATTTTTCATAAATACAAAAAAAGGGGGACAAAGATATGCTAGACGGGAATATCCGGACGGAAATATCTCCTAGGCAAAGAATCAAGAGCAGCTGACGTCATTCAGACAACCATGCAGTCAATGGAGGCGCCAGGATTGTAATGCCAGAAGAACGAGAGGGCAACTTTGTCTCAAGGGAGAGGGGTGTATCAATTTATATCTGTGTGCACCGTACAACGTTTACTGGGCTTTTTCGAGGAAATGAGGATAGAATGGATAGATTTATCAATAGTCCGGTCCACGCTTCCGATCGGGAAATATCCGATCGGGAGATCTCCCAATTGGGAGATCAAAACATGCGCAGTGACCATAATTTAAATTGCTGCTAATAAGTTCAGCCGTTATTTTTTTTTTTTGCTTGTATAATGAAGTTGAGCTTTTGCTGGTGATTAAAATGTTAAAATCTGCTCTTCGAAAATATTGAAATTGATTTTTAAAGATTACGTAAAATTCCTGGTGAAAGTCAAATTTGCGCTGGTGAAAATGGAGAAAACAATTTCATCGTTCTGTTACACTAATAAATTTTGAATATTTTGCATGCATTTTTCCTACCTTGGGCTTAAACCAATTTAACCGTTATGTATTTCTTTAGAGCGATTTGAATTTAGCATAGCATAGTATAGCAAGGTTTAACGTTCCGAAAGCATCAAGTGCTGGACATTATATCAAGACGGCCACGGCCTTTGATAACCACTTGTGAACGCACTGGTTGCAGCTCCACCGGCATTTGGAAAGATGCATTGTGGGTTAAATGAAAAAAAATCCGTCGATCGAGATATTTCCCGATCATGAGATTTTCCGATCGGGAAATCTCCTGATCGGGAGAATTCCCGATCGGGAGATCTCCCGTTAGGGAGCGTGGACCGGACTGTCAAATGAAATGTCTCTTTTGATCTGGAAATTTCTGTAGAAAATATGTTGAGAGGATTAGTTGAGGGATCTGGCAGACCAGGACGCCATGTATTTGAAAGAGGACTTTCAACTTAACACAATGATGAGTCTTGGACCTTTGACCCAGTCAACACAATGCTTTAAAAATATCATGAAAACATTTTTTTTTCTTCAAAATTGTGATATTTTTTTATAACATAATTTTGTGGTGTCATAAAAATGTTTTCATAACATCATTTTGTAGTGTCATCAAAATGTTTAAAAAAAAATATATGATACAAACATTTTTTGCATAATATTATACGAAAAATGATATAATAAAGTTTTTATTACACCACATGTTATTAAAACATTAAAACACAAAAGGTTATGAAAACGTTTTGCGTTTTCTGGGAAGGAGGATATTAAGGTTTGGTATCATTTGTGTAGAAACGACCGAAATCAGTCATTTCTACACAAATAAAACAGCTTTCATCTTTAAATACTTCCTTAACGGAAAAGTTTATGGAATTTTTCGCCATTTTTGTTTCTTTTAAAGCCCTCTTTCGTATAAGATGAAATTGTTTGACCACTGAACGAATTAATCCTTTAATTTATTAAATAAAAACAGAGTTGTTGACTCGAGTCACTGACTTGGACTCGAGAGTCGGACACTAGTCACATTTTTGGTGACTTGTTATTTGACTTACAAACAAATGACTTGGGACTTAACTTGCAAACATATGACTTGCGTCTTGACATGCGAGCAAATGACTTTTCTGAAGGAATTTGTTTTCAAGTTGGCAATTGAGTGGCGCTTTCAAAAGGAAATAATCGATATCTTTAAAGAAAAGTCAGGAAACGCGTCCAGTTTCCTACTATTTGACCAGTAATTAACTGATTAAGGGACCACACTTCTTTTGTAAAAAATGCTTTAAAAATGTGGGCACATTCTTCCAGTTCTATCGACTTAAAGTTTTACAGTAATTGTTAGACACTTTTCATTTTCAAAAGGGGCGCCTTTGTCATTTTTCAGAAAAGTGGGGTAGTCCCCCTCTCCCCTCCCCACTCTCCCTTCCTCCCCTGCCCTGGGTCGTACGTCTATGGTTACAGCTACGTTCATGTAAAACTGTGAGAAGAAACTAAGAACAAGACAAATTAACATATATCTAATTTATAAATATGCATATTTCTTGAACTATCCAATTGCGGAAAATGCCAGTACGATCTGTTTGGAATACATCAGATTAGATTACGCAAGTCAATAGTTTAAGAGTATATTATAATGACAATAAGTCCCTTTAGCTAAGCCACCCTAAAGGTCGCAAACACTTGCAAGTCCAAAAACAAAAGTTCTAAGCGGTGCTTAGCGGCTTACAAGGCTTAGCGGCGTATAAGTGCGTACAAGCATGCTGTTGCCATAGCAATGCCTTCATCAAGGACGGACGGAGAAAAAGCGTAGAAGAAAGTGATACTTAATTAATTAATATTACATTAACACTTACGTGCTTTCGTAATATTAGTAATATATCATTCTTATTCATATGTATTTTTCTTTTCTTTTTAATTTTCTTAAAAACGGAGTCACATCGTCTAAGGGTCTATGGACATTGTATTCTATAGAACTTTTCAAATCTCATCGGCAATTCCGGAAAATAAATTTAGATGTCACATGGCCGAAATTCATTATTGTTATTATTATTGTTATTATAATTATTTTTATTATTATTATTATTATTATTATTATTATTATTATTATTATTATTATTATTATTATTATTATTATTATTATTATTATTATTATTATTATTATTATTATTATTATTATTATTATTATTATTATTATTATTATTATTATTATTATTATTATTATTATTATTATTATTATTATTATTATTATTATTATTATTATTATTATTATTATTATTATTATTATTATTATTATTATTATTATTATTATTATTATTATTATTATTATTATTATTATTATTATTATTATTATTATTATTATTATTATTATTATTATTATTATTATTATTATTATTATTATTATTATTATTATTATTATTATTATTATTATTATTATTATTATTA
>JAIGNY010003168.1:47500-95000 GCA_020152595.1 Chiridota heheva
AAACGGACACTTTTTTTTTTTTTTTTTTTGTACCATTTCATTTATTTCCATGCTAATTTAAAGTGACAAATACATATCAAAAGAATAATAAAATACTTTTTTTTTTGCAAGAGTGACACTAAGAGTACAACGTACAAAATGTATTGGGAATCGGGTCTAAATGAATAATACATAATCACTTCACCTTAATAGGAGTGATGGTACTGTAGGAGATAAGTGTATCTATGACGACATGATAACTAGTAACAATTAATTAAATCGATCGATCGATTGATTAAGTAAGTAAACAATGAAGTAGCTAGTTAATTCGAGCCTTGTCTCAATTTTAGGTTCTGCTGGAGAAAAAAAAAAAAAGTTACAAATAGTTTTCTGATGACGTTCGGACTTCGTGATATCTTGTCAATGTTCCCCTGCAAATAATAAGGCCGCATTAGAAAATGAATAGATTATTAAAAATCATTAGCAAATCACCCTAGCGCACACATCCTGATTTTTCCTGTTTTCTAAGTTAATAAACAAAAAATATATAATAATAATTATTTATTATTATATATTTTTGTATTAACTTATAAAACAATACAATTCTTATTTGACTGATCCGCGGGAAAACAGGAAAAATGTTTAGACAAAAGTGATGCAGTTTTCAAATAAGAGTTTTATTGTGTTATAAGTTAATACAAAAATAAAAACCTGTTTGGACAAAAATGATACAGTTTTCAAATTTATTACGACTGATGCATGGCTGCCATGTTTGCAACTGGACCCACCCCCTACCTTCTCCTCAATAATTCTTAAAGCAATGGTTTTGTGTTGTTTTTTTAATTACATCCAGATTCGGTCTTGCCCTACCCCCCCCCCCCCTCCCTTCCACAAATATGATACCTATGTCGGGGCCCTAGACCTACCAGTGGCAGGCCTTTTCTAAATTTTCTTGACTAGCTCGATTATAGTTTGAATATAAATGGGGTTTTTAAGTTAAATTGAACTTCTTTTGAAACTGATTTTTTTTTTTTTTTTTTTTTGCGCTTTAGGACGATCTAACAACCTGGTAATGCATTATAGTGAAGTGGAATAATCAAAGACGGCTCGAACATCTTGGTCTAATTAATGCTTATATTAATATGTGTTCAGGAACACCTGCGCCTGTACACAAAATAATAATATTTATAATTATTATTGATTAGTTCAGTGGTCAAGCGCGTCCATCTTATACGAAAGAAGACTTAAAAGAAGATGATGAAAAACACTTAAAAGGTCAGATAATATCGTGTTTACGTGGAGATAAAAATGCAATATAATCCAACGTGTTTGATTGGTGGAGACTAAGTTGCACCATTACCGACAGATTAATCAATCACCATCGAGAAAGTGATGTTACTTGTATGTCACAAGTTTTTTTTTTCTTTTTTTCCGGTTCTTACAGCAAGTATTTTGAATGGGGGAAGTTGGCTATATTGAACAGGAAATTGGATATTGACCGAGATTAAACAGTAGAATGCAATTTGAGAACCTTTCATGATATTTGAAAAAGAAATGTGAAGAATTAATACAATTTCTGGACCTTTTAGTAATGTTTCTGGACCTTTTAGCAAAAGTCCTGAACCTTATAGGAAAATGTCTGGATCTTTTAGCAAACTTTCTGGACCTTTTAACATTATTTGTGGACCTTTTAGCAAAATTTCTGAACCTTTTAGAAAAATGTCTAATTCTTTTAGCAAAATTTCTGGACGTTTTAACAAAATTTCTGGACCTTTTAACAAAATTTCTGAACCTTTTAACAAAATTTCTGAAAATTTTAGGTAAATTTCTGGATTTTTTAGCAAAATTTCTGGACCTTTTAACAACATTTCTCGATCTTTTAGCAACATTTCTGGACCTTTGACTTTTAATAAAATTTCTGGACCTTTTTTAAAAAATTTCTTACTTTTAACAAAATTTACCAGCATTGTTTTGAAAATGCGCTCGGGAGGCTGGGGCCAAGACGGGGCACAAAACGGCGATAATATCGCCGCGTGATAAATTTGCTATTTACCTGGGTTAATCAAGGCGTGATTATTGAAGGGTCCTCTGTCTTCCAGGCAAAAAAGTCGGGCCCCTTCCGCTTTCGGGACGAAAGTGCTGGGCCGCCCGCCGGGATCATAATTGCCTATACCACTTAAAATTTTCTGTAGGTTGGCGAATATGTCGCGAGATCAAAATGGTTTGATTAACACCTTTTCACTCAGCATTTAAATGATTACTCTACCAGCACTGTTTTGAAAATGCGCTCGGGAGGCGGGGCCAAAGACGGCACTACTACAAAACGGCGATAATATCGCCGCGTGGTAGAGTAAGGGTTAAACGACATTTCTGGACCTTTTAGAAAAATTCTGGACCTTTTAGCAAAATTTCTGGATATATGTTTGGGCATACCCTCTAGTAATTAATTGCATTTTATTGGAACTTTTGTTACGTACTTGTATGCAAATTTTATGCTAATTTGAGATATATGTTTGGGCATACCTCTCTAATAATTAATTTGTATTTCAAAGGAACTTTTGTTACGTACTTGTATGCAAATTTTATGTTAATTTGAGATATATAATTGGGCATACCTCTAGTAATTAATTTGTATTAAAGGAGCTCGCAGTCGAAAAATTAAGGCATTTGTTTGGTAAATCTGGGAATTTTGAAATAAGACGGGTCTCATTTTTGATATGATCGTATCATTTAAAAAAATAATGAAAGGTGATTGTCTTTCACTTAGAGTGTAACGTACATAAGCAGATGGGCAAAGCATTGTTCTTGCATAGTGCACCACATCCCTATGATTAAACAATTACCTACTTTATCCTCTTCATTCCCTGTGGAAAATAAGGCCATAACAATACTTCGCAATCTGGTCCAGTCTTGGGCAGCAGCCTGCGCTCCTCCCCAAGAAAGCCCCATCTCCTTCATTTCCCCTACAACAAATCTCCGCCAGGTCCTTTTTGCTCTACCTCTTTTCATTTTGCCCATGGAGTCCACCTCGGGGCTACTTTGGCGGTGCGACCTTGTTGCATCCTCAGTACATGCCCAAGCCACACGAGTCTGCATTTTTGACCTCCAGTACAATGCTGTAGCAGCCTGTTTTCTGGTGCAAGTCATGTTCGATATTTTGTTGGGCCAAAATATGTTAGATTTTCTTCTGAGGCTCCGTTATGGAAATCTGTATGGCCAATGTCTTTCTTGGTGGCTGTCCATGAGCCATACAGAAGGACGGACTTAACGTTGCTGTTGTAGAGCTTAACCTTGGTCTTCAGGCTGTATTGCTTGGATTTCCATACCGTGTTGAAATGCCAGAAAGCACGCCAGGCTTTGTTTAGTCGAGACTTGATATCTTTCATGGCACCATTAATGAAACTAAACTAAATTAAACTATAATTAAACAAAACTAAACAAAACTAAACTAAGCTAAACTAAACTAAACTAAACTAAGCTAAGCTAAGCTAAGCTAAGCTAAGCTAAACTAAGCTGAACTAAACTAAACTAATCTAAACTAAATTAAACTATAATTAAACAAAAAATGCTTTCAATAATTTACAAAGAGGCCGATTTATTTTCAAAGAAATACATTTAAAAAATGTCCTGGATCTGCAATTATGACATCACACGTTTACTTTTATTACATAAAATAACTCTTAGATCACGGGTTCTGAATTATTTTTTCCAAGGACCAACATTTCACAACAGCTTCAGGCTGTGGGCCAATCACATGGCAAAACCAGCATCACATGACAAACAAAACCCCTCAAAACAATCCCTGAATACAAAGAAGCTGAGAGCGCGTGTGATAAGAAGGATGTACGCCAGATGTGGGCGGTTCTCTTATCTACCTTACTTTGACAAGTCCAGTGGCGTGGCCAGAGATTTTTGTGTAGGGGCACAGCAGTTTAAAGAAAAATAAGGGAGGGGGGGGAAGTGGAGGGGGGCACTATAAAAGTGGTGCCTATTGGTGGCACACAGAGCGTGGGTGTATCGGCATGAGGGCATAAGGGCCCCTGGTGGGGTTCAAGGCAAAGCCCTGGTAGGGGTCTTGGGGGAAAAGCCCCGGAAGCTCTGCAGATTTCTTGTTTTTGATGCCCCAAAATGGCTTAAAATTCAACACAGAAATTCCAAAATTAAATTGAAGACAGAAAGAAAATGTTGTGCCTCCCCTTGGCGATGCCACTGGACAAGCTGCGAGTCTGCCCAATTTATATCGGCACTGAAGATAACATTTTATTTGATAAGCTTCTGATCTGCTTAGGAAAATCCCAAAGTAAACGACTATTTTGCAATTTTTACCGATCTCTTTCAGATTGATCGGTATATTTTTTTCCAGTATGACTACTGTTCGCGGGCCAGATTGGATTGTCTGGCGGGCCAAATTTGGCCCGCGGGCCGCCTATTAAGAATCGCTGTCCTAGACCAAATAAGATATCAACATGGTTTTTTTCATCAACCTTTTTTCTTTGATTATTAGCCCTTTATAATATATATAAAAATGAAAATTCACGGGAATATTCATTAATGTCACAATTTCATAATATGAAATAAAAAAAACACCACTTACAACCAACTACCATTACACAGATTTTTATTGTAAAACCGGTTCATAGTTTTCTCTAAATGGATGAGGCCTGTGACGGCTGTCATAATATGGGTAAATGAGATATTGATTATTGTAGACAAAAATAGCTCCATATATCACCCTATCATGATATATATCACCGTATCATGATAAATATGTTATGATTATTAATTTTGAAAGCTGCCTAGGTTTTCAGCATGCACATTTTATTTACTCCTTAAAAAAACCTAGCTAAGATCTAAGAAATGAAGCATAAAATAATCAGATATGCTGCAAATATTCAGCTCAAATCCCATTTGCTTGAATGTTTACAAGTGAAAATGGCATATTACCATATCTTGTTGGTCAACATATTTTTACGGAGAAAAAATTATGATGATTTTGCGATATTTAATGTATCGTGACAGCCCTTAACCTGCAGCGGCATAGGAAGATATTTGACATTGGATTGTTTGATCTAACTATGCGATATAGAAAAAATTTCCATGCAATTTTATGTACTTCTTATAGCCATTGCTAATTTGATGTGGAGACAAGAAGCCTCTTTGTATGCTTAATACAAAGTAATGCTGTCACGACATGGCTCTATTATGTATCGATTATCGTGGAGAAAAATATCGCGATATATTGGTATATCGCGATATTTTTCAAGAAAAGTGACTCACGACACAAATTATTAATATCACTAACGTTACTTCTTTTATGATGAACGCAACAAAAAATGATATGCAGATCTAGCAGATAACATGATCGCGTGACTATTACGTTCATCACGCGTGCACGTGTTTGTTAAATCAATGAACGTGACCACGAATCAACACAGTGAGAGCCTGAGAGGCATGTTCTGGGCCAATTTTTTGTTCTTTTGCCAACTTACATCGAACGTGCCAGTGTGGGGTGACAGAGCACGAATTTATTTGTTTTTTTGTTTCATGCTATTTTTGCACTTTTTTAATGGCCAAAACTTGACTTTTAGATCTAAAACCGTAACGTTAGAATTGTAACATATGAAGTAGCTTAGCCTATTTGCACAAAAATTTCTTAATTGAGTATTAGTTTTTGGTATCGCGATATGTCGCGAGAGGCATATTTCATGTCATTGGAAAAGAGATATCGCGATAATCAACATGTGATGACAGCACTATGGAAAGTATGTTTTTCCTCTAAAAACAAGATTTGTCTCTAATCCAGGGATGTGACAAGAAGCCCTAGGGGACCCCATCACACACCACACTTAACTTACAGGCATCTTTGTTGACATCTTCTTTAGCTTATTCCCCATTTGCCAAATACAGAAATGCTTAAATATCCTTCTTCTCAACATTGGTTGGTCACGAACCTAGACTGTGTTACTGCTATAAAGCTTTATATTTATAAGGCTTCAATTTTTATAGGGGGGGACATAATGATATTACTCTCCCAAACAAAATTAATGGGGGACATAATGATATTTCTCTCCCAAACAAAATTAATGGGGGACACTCCCCCCCCCCCCTCCATCCCCCCGGGATCGTGGCCTATGCTTCCTTGTGTAAGGTCAATATGCACCTCCACCTTTAACAATCTGAAAATTTCTTTCTGAAGAACCATCCAAAATAAATCCAACACAACTTCTTGTTCACCTTTGATAAACCTACAAAGTGTTCTTTGCCTCCAAGAGTGTTCTTATTCACTTGGTTAGATTTGTGAGCTGAGGTCATCAGACCGCATATTACCCTCGTGCAGCTGAAGTGAAAACAAAGCAATCAGCTGTCTTTGTTTACATATCATATGCCATACTTTGCATAATTTCCAGCCACTTAAGGTATAAATTTGCCTTTTAGACAATGTCTGATGATTGATTCGGGATGAGGCGTCACTTTGTTGAGTTTTCTGTACAAATATATCACTGTTTTTGGTCAATTTGCAATTTCCGCGACTGACCGAATTTCATCCACAGTGTGTTAAACATGCCTACCCAGCAGGTGTACCAGTAAAACGTACAATGTCCGATTGTCCTAAAAATCAATATAAACTTCAATTAGGCCTAATTGTTGTTATTCTTACCGCACAATCAACTAACGAAGCATCTAATTAGTGAAAATGGAGTTTAGCTAACAATTTAACAATTTTTTGTCCGACTTTGCATACTACATGCAGACACATATGGACTTTATTGTTCGCCGTAATGTGCTAAGCTTTGTTTTCACTCCAGCAAATAATGTCTTCTCCCGGAAGTGACGTGGCACCAGCTAAGTGCATAAGAGGATCAGCCCTCCTTGTTAAAATTTTCTGAATTTTAGCATAGCTCTGAGAGGGCCCAGAAATGAAAAAATTCACCTTGGAAAGAAACAAATTGGCTTTAGGATTTCACCATGAAGTTCCTCTGAAGAACCATCCCCCCTCTCTCCAGCTCCAAATATTTATTTAAATATGTCTTATAACTTAATGTTTATTTCTTATGTTGCATTTTTTTCTTCAATGTTTTCTCAGCCCTCCTTGTTTAAATTTTCTGAAATTTAGTGGGGCTCTGAGACGACCAAAAAAATTCAAATTCACTTGTAGAGGATTTCAACTTGAATTTACTTTAAAGCAACCCGTAACCCCCACAACTGCCTCTCCCCCTTCCCTGGTCCAAATATTTATTTAAACATATGTCTCATAAGTTAATATGTGACATTTCTTTTCAATATTTTCGCAAAATGCACAAAAATGACCCCAGTTCCATTTCTGCTTAATCAGAGACCCTTTGCTAATCTTAGACAACACTCCTGTCCTCCACCCATGTTCCCCCTCCTAACCTCAAACTTGTCACTGTCCTAATCTCTCCACCTATGACCACATTCAGGACTGCAACATTTATAAAACGTTGTCATCGGCTCATCCGCTGACCTCGTCTGGATCTGCATGAAGAACGCCCTTGGGTGTTCGCATTTCGGGCACTTTTCAGCGGTGGAGTCAACATTCTGCCACGCAGCAGCGCCCCCTAAAACATCATCAACCTCTTTGAGTCTCGGATACCGCCTCTCGCTCATCTTCCTCGTGACATTTTGTATGTAGGGGCATGTATTGCAGGCGAAACGGAAACATCGCGGACCTTCTTCCACGACCAACACGTTAGCACATGTAGGACAAAACAGTAACATTGTGCCGTGTTGAAGAAAACTTGTCACTGAGATGAAAATGAAAAAACCAACGAATCAATTTTACAAGTCAGTGATCCAAAATAAACCAAGTTTCCGAAAAACTTTTTCCAACCAAATCAGGAGACTTCAGTTGAAGGTTACAAGATTATATGGTGAAATGACCTGAGGACGTGATCTTCACCTTGTTCGCTACGATTGACTTGAATATCAATGTCAATAAAAGTTTATGTCCAGAACAGAATGCTCACAGCCATGGCAATGCAACAGACGGCAACGTACGGACTCTTCCTCTCACCGATACGAGCAAACTTCCAGAAGATCCCAAGAAATCTGACAGAAGGAAAAAATGATGATGTCAATATCAAGGCAAATAACAGGTTTTAATAATTGATAATATTTTTTTTCTCAAAATACATCAGAAAGTAAATCACATTTACTGAAAAGAATATTCAAATTTTCATGTGTATAAATGATATGATACACTTTAAAGAGATTTTGTGGTTTTAAATCCATTGGATTTGTCAGAAAATAATAAAAAAAAATAGGAACTACATGTAAGCATATTTTACCACCTGAAGAAATTTTGTAAAACAAATTTAATTAGCGAAACAATTGAACTAAATTTCTTAGCAACTTGTCAGAAAAGTAGTAAAACAGAAATAAAATTTAATAAGGAAACAAGTCAAATTAATTTCCTTACATTATCAATTATTGAGAAAGAACAGATGAGACATAAACAAGGCAGAACTTACAACGTCTTAAATAAATATCTGCTGCACTGAATATTAAAGATGTTGTAGTACTGTAGTTTCTTCACCAAGTTGTGTCTGGTGAAATTGTTTGACCAATGAATGATCAAGTCCTCTTTCATATGTAAAGTGAAATTGTTCGACCAATGAATGATCAAGTCCTCTTTCATATGTAAAGTGAAATTGTTTGACCAATGAATGATCAAGTCCTCTTTCATAGGTAAAGTGAAATTGTTTGACCAATGAATGATCAAGTCCTCTTTCATATGTAAAGTGAAATTGTTTGACCAATGAATGATCAAGTCCTCTTTCATATGTAAAGTGAAATTGTTTGACCAATGAATGATCAAGTCCTCTTTAATATGTAAAGTGAAATTGTTTGACCAATGAATGATCAAGTCCTCTTTCATATACTAGGTGAAATTGTTTGACCAATGAATGAATCTTTTGGAATGTATAAAGAATGAGTCCGTTTACCGCAAGTTGACAACAAACACTTTGAGATAAACTTGCTTTTAGTAATTTTCGCCTGTTAATTAATGTCTCTGAGATATGAAATAAGCCACACCCACCACGGTAACGTGGTAGCTAGGTGGGGGCAAACAAACCTCAAATCCACAATCATGTACAACCAATGCATTGACATTTAGATGTGAAGTGTGGCCTGCCATTTGTTTTCCATTCATTTATCCCGGATCTTTAAAAATTTTAGCAAAAGAAATAAAAAAATTCAGTTTGCTAACCATTCTGGGTAACGGGAATGGATTTTCAAAGCTTACAGAGCAATTTTTGTTCATCATTTTGCCGTCACTAAGTCTGTATGTGCAGAAATTTGTTTTGTGCAGTAAATTGCATTGACTACTTGAGCGTGCGCCGCGAGCTAGCTGTACTGTACCAGTACCAGTGTAGGATACCATAATTGGCATAATTGTTTCAAATATGAAACAAAACAGACATGCAGTTTTAAAATATGAGCATTTCAAGATTTGAATGTATGCCTTAATTTAACTTAATTGTCTACTCATTAATATGCATGACCTTGCTGCCAAAAACAATAGGACACATCTGCAGTCCATGGGCAATCTGTGTACTACGTATAATCCGAATCAACATCATTCTTGAAATACTGAATTTACAAGATCTCTTCAACAAAATCATGTTAAGCCCCACCCACTGTGCATATTAATGAAATTCAACACTTTGGTACCATGAACTTATACACACTAAGTAACAACATAATTACACCACATATGAAACTAAACAGGCGTGGTTTGTTCAAATATGAACATTTCAAGATTTCAACATTAAGCTCCGCCTACTCATCAATATGCATGACATTACCACCAAAAACAATAGGGCATATCTACTGGCCATGGGCTATCTGTGTACCACATATGACATAAATCCACCATACCGTTCTTGAAATCTGTGTTTACGAGCTCAGTGTCCCACACATACATACATACACACACACACACCGGCACACACCATCATGACCGCATAGGTTCCTGATGCTGATGGCATCAGAATCAAAAATTCATAGTGCTAGAGTAAATTGAGAAAGAAGAAAAATATAAATCTGATAAGAGGAGAAGGAGGGTAGAGAGAAGGAGAGGTGATAGATGAGGGGAAAGAGTGAGTATTAGATCAAATGGAACAAGTTGCTGTTACGGAAGAAGGTAATGATGTCGGAGGAGGAAGTTTTCTTTAAGAGATCTGAGACGAAGATGAAGGGGGGAGGAGGGGAGAGAGAGTAGACTTAGAAGTGGAGTATCAAGGGCAGATTAAGAGGATATGATTAGGGAAGCCTGATAAGAGTTAGGAGTGGGAGAGAAAGGAATGGCCAAGACAAATATGTGTGATGACAACATTACTGACTGTGTAAGGGGGAGTTGACTCCAACTTCTGGGTTGATGGAGTAAAGTATGTTACTAGTCTCAATATTCCAGGAGTTTTGCCAAGTTATCTTGAGGTAGTTGGAAATGTTGAGGCATAAATAAGATTGCTAGTTTTCGTTCTCCAATTAAGATCTATTAATGTTGAACAACAGTATTAAAATTTACCCAGCTATTGCATGGTAACATCTATTTAAAGGTGTATGTAGAATTTATATTCATATGAAGAAGCATACAATTCTAGGCAGATACATCTTTAAATTGTTGAAATATCATTTAGAGTTTTTAATGACAAATTAAATTTTGAAGAGTTTTCAGCTAAAATGATGATGGACAAGAACATCTGTAATGTAAACCTTTATATATCACTCTTAGATTTCAGACACCACAAATGATCAAAATGCATTTACTGTTAAATATAGGTCAAGGCTACAGCAAAATGTATTTCCTTTGCATTATACCCAACTGCTCCCTCTTATACAATTTGGGAAAGGGTTGAAAAACAATAAGTTAACATATGCAGAGGCCCAGATGTTCTTGTTGTGATGTCACAAAGTGGCCTACAGTATTGTGCAATTTATGCTAATTCGGTACCAACATTTCAAAAAGTTGTAAAATAGTCAATCTTCAACCGATATTGATGGAACTTTTTGCTGTTTTCATGATTTTGAGTGCACAGTACATCAAGCTATTCTGCTATATGGCCATATACCAATAAGACTCACTTATAAAAGTTTTGATACAGAGATTGACAAATTGAGGCCTTATTTTTGTTGGTTTCATGATTTTGAGTGTACAGTACATCAAGCTATTAAGACTCACTTATTAAAAGTTTCATTATTCAGACTTATTAATGACTTATTATTCAGAACAAATTGACTTATTATTTGACTTTTTATTTCATCTTCTTGGGAAGGTTACAACTTATTTTCAACCCTTAGAGACTATTCATGTTTTATTCATGACTTATTATTCATGACTTATTATTCATGACTTATTATTCATTATTCATGACTTATTATTTGTGCCTTATTATTCATGCCTTATTATTCATGACTTATTATTCATGACTTATTATTCATGACTTATTATTCATGACTTATTATTCATGACTTATTATTCATGACTTATTATTCATGACTTATTATTCATACTTATTATTCATGACTTATTATTCATGTTTATTATTCATGACATATTATTCATGACTTATTATTCATGACTTGTCCTTCTCCTTAAATATTTGTTCCAGCAAACCATAACCACAAACTTAATGTAGCAAATAATGAGACCACTTATCTTAGTTAAAATAACCACTCAACCACACAATAAGGACTTCATCCATTGCTAATTTGATGCTCAACACCAACTTCCACAACAACTCAGGACCCAAATGGAGAAGTAATACAATGGAGCCATTGATAAAGGAAATTTGATCCTAATTACTTGTGGTTTTCAGAATAAAGAAAATAAAAGAGAAAAGTCGACGACGACGAGTGAACACACAATTACAATGATAAGGTCGTCATTCAGTTATGATAGTAACAATGCTATCACAAAACGCTTAATATGATCTGGACAAGAACACAGGTATGACGTACGGACAGACATAACATCGACAACCAAGTCAATGTCCATGGCCTTTGATAACCAGTTGTGGTGCACTGGCATGTCTACCCACCCCAGGCTTAAAACCAGGGCCTCGTGGTCTGTAGACATATATGATAACCGCTACACCACAGTTGGTAGACAAGTCTGACCCAACTTGCTTATATATCAGTTCAGGTCTGACTGTTTGAAATTATTCTAAGGAGCACAACAACTAATGTTAACAATTTAAAATGATTGTAGACAGTTTTGCTTGCATTGGAAATAAAAGATATAGGATTATTTTGAATATGATACAACAATCTCAAAAAAGCCATCGGTTGAAGAAACATTTTCATCTCAATTAAAAGAAAACAGAGATTTAATGGCTAGATTCGTTAATTACATATATTTTCCCCTCTGGTGTTTATGAAGCCAGTATGACAAAAGGGGACCAAATTTTTATGAAAATGTTGAGCCCTTTATAAAAAGTGATTTCCCTGAAAGGGACATTTTTTACTTAATTGTAATGATCATATTTGATCATGATGTACTTATTTCCTTTGAAATTGTCATTTTCCCACAACCAGGTTTGCATAGTTTTTGTATGATATATCCTCAGGGTATAGCTAGCTAGTATTCCCTGTAGTAGCGTCGGACTGATGCCAGCCGTATTAGTTGGCTGCCGTTAGTGATGGCTGGTTGTCTGAGGGTACTACAAAAACCTATACCCTGCTGTATCTCTTACTGTTTTAAGCCTTGTATTAAAACAGAGGAAAATCTCAGTTATAAGATCTTTGAGAAAACAAAACCATTTGACCTTTTTCTGTGCCCACAAAGCTATGATGTTTGAAGCCCATCATGTCTTCAAAAACAGTTTTCACAGTAATTTTAGTTACTTTTTATCATACTATTTACTGGGATACTTTTCATTCTGTAAAAATCATCTGCAAAAGTATTGTTAAAGTTCAAAACACTGCTATGGAACTATAACATGTTTTTTATTTGAGGGAAAAAATAAGATAATACTTATAAAGTTTTATGATTTAAATTATTTGAGGGGAAAAAAATAAGATAATACTTATAAAGTACAATTATATAATTTAAACATTTTTTGATGTTTTATTTGTTTTTGCACAGTTTTTAAACAAAAACTAATTAATAAAATAATATGAGCCAAAAAAATGATGTCCGTGCAAAATCAACCTGCAGTTTAGTGGAACATCCTAAAACTTATTAGCGAATGTTTGAATTGTTGATCACAAACATGCGGTGACTAAGAAAGATGGCAAGCAAAACATCAAATCGGAGAACTTTATCCCCTCATGGTGCTAAATAGGTAAAGATCTAAGAAGAGATTTTTGGAAAAGTGTATTATTTATTTAGACTAAATGGAATAAGAATATCAAAAAGTAAGTTTCAATTTTAAACAATGTAAATTAAAAAAACATAGAAATTGTACCCAAATTATAACAACCCTCGTACGGCATTCCCATTGTCAACCTGTACTGAGGGATGTGTATAATAAATAGTAGCTAGCAGAAAATTAGGGGCAGAACATTTTCAGCTCTGGGTGCAGGGGCCCGCTTAAAAGCTCTGTTGGGGTGCAGGGCCGTTAAGAAGCGGGCAGTCCCCAGAAGTCACTGGCCAGAGGCGTATATCACAATTAAACCCATTAGAAAGCATAAATTTGCATGGATTTTTAATTGTGTTATACAATACAGTTTAGTGGTTGTAATTGACATTTTATGCATTATTTTTATCTTTCAACAGACATTTCTATAAATTTTAGCTACACCTTGTTTTGTTTTGTTAATGTATACTTTATATGTAGGACACTAGACCCAATTCCTAGGCCCACTACTGCAGTGCCCTAGCTTTGCTGTTTCAGGAAATAGCCTGCCCCCACCCCCCTTTGGTCTGCCCTATTTATCCACCCCACATCATTTAATTATTCAGAATACTTTCAATCTGAGGTAAGATTATAGCTACAATCCTAGAGCTTCACCAGGGACCCTATGCCGAAAAGGTGCAGTGCTTCACATGCATTAATGTACTCCTCCAGACCCCTAGCTTTGCTGTTTCACAGGGCAGCAGCCCGCTTCTCCTTGGGCCAACCCTCCTCCTGGGGCCAGCCCTGCTACCTGGGGGTCAGCCCTGCCACCTGGGGGTCTGCCCTGCTCCTCATGAGAAAAAAAATATTATTGTTTTCTTTAATTTTTTTTTTTTAATTAATGATCTTAATCAGCCTCATAAATAAAATACCTTACATGGATACAGAACACAGAATGATAGCATAGTAAGCAATTCTCCTGTTTGGCTAATGACTGGTCCTTATCATTCAGAATAATCATTCTGAGACCCATGATTGCAGCTAAAATCATAGAGCTTCTTCACCAGGGGATTGAGCCTTAAGTGGGCCGGTGACTCCATGCCCAAAATATGCAGCGCTTTGCGTGCGCATTAATGTCCCTCAACAAGTCTAGCACCCTGCCCTGTTTTAAATCAAGCTATGGGTCTGCCCTCAACATATCGTAGCACCCTGCCCCTTTTCAAATCAAGCTAGGCATCTGTACCAGACGCATTTTTCAGGTGCCAGAGAGTCAACATCCGGCACCGACGTTGTAGCTACATCGCAATTAACCCTCAATTTAAAGCATTTGAGTCACCCTCATTAGAAATGGCTCTGCTTAGAACCAGGGACATCTCAACCTGCCCTCAAATGGAGCAGGGCCAGTCAAATAAAGGTAAATATTTCTTTGTTTCCCAAACCACAAAATTGTATACAGTTTTACCTCTCCAAGGCTCCTTCAAGATAACAACTACTCCCACTGGTGTTACATGGTATTTTTAGTAACACACATCTAAATATAATAGCAATCCGTTGTAGTATAAGTAGTAACTGTAATCAATGCTAGCATTGTTTGTCTTTGCTGCTGGGAAAAGGTGAATGAACTATGAGCATAGAACTATTTATACCTTAATGCTATGATGCAAAGATAATCTTGTGGAATGATGTGGTTGATTTGTTGCTTGAAAATTCCAGGCCAAATTTTTAAGCAGTGCTTTTACTAATGTTTAATTTTAGGTTCCTCCTGACAACTTACCCTTCCCTGTTCTTATCCAGCAGTCGGGGGGCCAGACCCCTGATGTAGGTACAGGTGCAGATGAGAAGCAAAACAATTGTGAGTAAACTCTGGAAGTTGAACAGGGCAGACTGTGAAGGAGAGGGGAAAAGGACATCCAGTTATGATATGAACAATTCAAACAATTAGTTCAATGGTCAAGTAAGTTCGTCTTATGTAAAAGGGGAACTCAAAAGAAACAAATTCAATATCTTATTCCGTTAAGAAGATATTAAAGTTTAAGGTTTAGTCTCACCTGTGTAGAAATGACTGGTGTAGTAAATCTACTATGGAAACTTGGCACCTCATTCTCACATTCTCAACAATTGTTAATGTATTTCGACAAAAATCTGGTCTCAGTTAAATTGCAATGTTCATATCTTTCGTGTCACATCCGGTTGTGCGTTGTTTTTTAATTACATGTAAGTACGTACTGTACGAATTGTGTCTGTATGTACAGAGTGATAGTTACTTCTGTGTTGGTTATTGATTGGTTGTCTGTAATTGTGTATGACCAATCAGAAATGTAGAATATTACTGTCCATGTTAACAAGATATCAAGAAGAATTTAGGTGGGAAAATAAAACTATAGGCCTTTATTTGATTCTGTTTTCCTTTCCTGACATATCCAATGGATTCAATGGTTTTTAAGACACAAAATTGCAGAAAAAATATGTTAGAATACATAAAGACTTTGTGGAATCTGGGGATGTGATGTCAAAATTTGTCTCTTGTTCAGTCATTACTACACAAATGACACATAACTTTAAATTGAAATATCTCCTTAACAAAATAAGATTTGTAAATGCTTTCTTCGCCATTTTGTTTCTTGCGAGTTCCTATTTTATATTCATGAGATCAACTTGCTTGAACACTCAACTAATTCTTTTACCCATTGCATGTGAGAAACGAATGGGGAATGTGGTTCCTTCGTTGCCTGCATGCTGAGAGTTATTAAAATACATAACAGATTCACAGTGTATATGTGATGTCATAATTCATGCACATCTACATGTTTTCTGCGATGTGATTGGACAAGAGGTACAGAACCTTAATTTGAAATATACATTATCCTGTGACAAACAGACATGGTCAACATGATACATTATAAAGCGTAGTTCTACTTTTTCACAGGAAAATTATTTTTCTCACTTAACTGTCGTGTTTAATTCTGTTCTAAAATTTTAAAAACTTTCAAGAAAAATATTGCATCTGTTTGTCGATTCCCAAAGTTTTGTCATTATGATTGAGCGGTGCAGATGGAGTGCGCAAAAAACTTGTGTTTTTCCATCGTTTTCAGCCATCCCGGGGTGCAAAATTTCAGGTTTTTTTGGGGGCGAAATAGTATGACAAATCAGACAATAATTAGATTCATGGGAAATTTCACAGTTAAAGTATGTGCAATATTAATCGAAATCACAAAAAAAATCTTCTTTTTTCTCCCATTGACCGTAACAAAAGTGCCCCTATGGATTGAGTTTCGGGTAAGCCCTATAATTTATAGGGACTATAAATTGCTACACTTAACACAGCTAACCAAAAGAATCTGAATCTGAAACGGTTAAGTCGGCAAAAATCCTTTTAAGAGGACATGACCACCAACCAAAGTAATAAGTATGGGTAAAAACTAAAAAAAAAAAAATAAAAAAAAAAAAAAAAACTATTTAGCAATACAAGTGTTAGTAAGTTTAGCTTTGAAACAGTTGAGACTTGGTGCATGTACAATGTCTGATGGTAAAGCATTCTAATCCTTCAGTGTGTGGGGGAAGAAAGAGTGTTTATATACATTCTTTTTAGTATAGGGAACCTGAAAATTAAGGTCATGATTATTTCTTGTATTAGTTCTGACGGTGGGGATAAATTCATCTTTATTGATGGTGACAAGATTGTTATTGATTTTATATAGCATACGTAGCCAGGTGTTGTATCTTCTTGATTTTAGCAGGGGCCAATCTAATTTATGATGCATGTTTTTTACACTAGATTTATAAGAGTAGTCTGCCATAC
Organism: Chiridota heheva; assembly: GCA_020152595.1. Classification (NCBI taxonomy): domain Eukaryota; kingdom Metazoa; phylum Echinodermata; class Holothuroidea; order Apodida; family Chiridotidae; genus Chiridota; species Chiridota heheva. The sequence goes on from JAIGNY010003168.1 coordinate 64,580, forward strand.
AGAACCTGGCTGCTCTCCTTTGAATAGATTCAAGTTTATCCACATCACACTTGTGATGGGGGTCCCAGGCTGCTGATGCGTACTCAAGTACTGGCCTGACTAGAGCTTTATAAGCAGTGGATTTAACGTCGGTGGGACAGTTTGAGAGGTTACGTTTTAATAGGCCAAGTACAGAGTTAGCTTTCTTGGTTATGTTATGTATACGTTTATCCCATCTTAAGTTTATTATCAATTTCAACACCTAGGTACTGTATGGGTGGGAGTTGACATGTTTTAGTGGCTGGTTGCATAAGGTATAAACAGGTGATTTGAAACATTTTTTAGAGGAAATTGACAAGATGTGGCATTTAGAAGGGTTGAAATTCATTTGCCATTTGTTTTGCCATTGTTCAAGTTTGTTAAGATCATTTTGGAGGATTTGTTGGTCAGAGGGGTTATCAATTGTTCTGTACACAAGGCAGTCATCAGCAAACAGTCTAACTGCGCTGTTTATATTATCAGGGATGTCATTTACATATAAAGGAAAAGTGATGGACCCAAAACAGTACCTTGTGGTACACCGGATAAAACCTGTTTAGAATCAGAGATTTCACCATCACAGACAACACGCTGGATGCGTTTGTTGAGGAATGATGCAAACCAGGCCAGGAGATTTCCATCAATGCCATAGGCGGAAAGTTTGGATAACAGGCCCTGGTGTGGGACTTTATTAAAGGCTTTTGAGAAGTCAAGAATGGCCATAGAGACGTTACTGTTTTGGTTAATTTGTTTAGAGATATCATTTATTGTTAAGAGGAGTTGTGTTTCAGTGGATCTTTTTGCACGGAAGCCATGTTGTAAATCAGTTAAGATATTATGCTCATCAAGGAATTTCATCACATGTTAGTGGAATATACAGTATGCTCAAGGATTTTACTACAAACGCAGGTGAGGGAAACAGGTCTGTAATTAGCTGGGTTTTGTTTATCATTTTTTTTTAAACGCTACATATGTTTGCTTCTTTCCACTTATTAGGGATAGTACCATTATCGACAGAGGTTTGAAAGAGATCACTTAGAATTTCATAGCGGTCATCAGCGTGTGTTTTTAAAAACCATGGTGGTATTTGGTCAGGACATGAGGCTTTGTTGGGGTCTAGGTTATGCAGTTGCTTTTTGACACCTTTTGGATAATTATAAGTTGGTTTAATTTGCTGTTGGTGAGTGGTTTAGTTACAGGAATTTGGGAGGTGTTTTTCTGTGAAAACACTGAAAAACTGGTCATTTAGAATGTTAGCTTTAGTTTTACTGTCACTGCAGAGTTTACCATTATTTAGTAGATCAGACACACCTACAGAGTTACTTTTTAATCTTTTGATACAGGACCAGAATGCCTTTGGGTTTTCGTTAAGTGAGTTTTTAAGTTTATCACAGATGAAGGTGTTTCTAGCTTCTTTGAGGCTTTTAAGAACAGCCTTCCTTAAGCTTTTATAGGTAGTCCAGTCATTGGCTTGTTGATTAGTCTTAGCTTTTTTTAAACAGTTTATCTTTTTTCCTGCAGAGACAGCGTTGGATACGGGTGAACCAGGGCAGATTTAGTTTAGTTGAGGTGAATTTGTGAGGTGTGTATTTATTAATAATCAGTTTAATTTCCTGTTCAAAGAAATTCCATTTTTCATCAACATCAATTGAATTGAGTATAATATTGCAGTTTAAATTTGGTCAGGTCTTCTTTTATTCGTTTTATGTTAGCTTTTTTCTTTAAAAAGATTTTACGTTTAGGCAACTCTTTATGAGGAGGGGAGATATTTAGGGTCAGTTCAACAATATCATGGTCACTTATACCGGGAATGACATAAGCTGAGGTAACACTGGTAAATTGTTAGTAAAAACAAGATCAAGGATGTTGTTATCTCTGGTGGGTGACTGCACCATTTGTGTGAGATTAAATGATTGGTCACTTCAAGAAGAATTTTGGCTGCTTTGGAGGAAGCGTTAGTTCCTGAAATAATGTTTTGACTCCAGTCAATGTTAGGTTAGTTGAAATCACCAGCAATAGGTGAAACCCCTTTAGATTGTGTGGAAAGAATATGAGTTTAACTTTAAATAATTTATCGTATTCTGGAAAATATGGGTTGCTTTAAATGCCCCAATGACAAACGTGTAACTGAGTTGTGACAATAAGTATAGTCCTAAATATTAACTTAAGATTTAACGAGGTCAAGTTCCCAAAGCTATTAATAATCGTGGAATAGGTTATAGCAAGTTACAACATTTCAAGAGACAATTATTTCCCTTTCAAAAGTAAGCTTCTGAGTACAAAATGTGACTTCATTAGATGATAAAAACAAACCATATTTCAATAAAATTCACGGATGTCAAGAAGTATAACTGTCCGGCATCACGACAGAGCGAAAATCGAAAGCAAAATCTTCGTACTTCTTTAGTTAAAAACCGCAAGGTCTACACTAAATTGCAACGTCAACAGGCTATCGATATGAATATTTATTATTAGCATGTTCCAAGTTGCAATGTAGGGAGATGAAATCTAATTCAGCGGTTTTTATTTCAAAAGATTTTTTTTTTTATTCTAAAAAAAAACAATGTGACGTCACTCCCTCACCCTAATACTGTAAGATATTTGTTTTTAAAAATTAGTTTATTTTGTACTAATTCAAAGTATTTTAATTTGTTCTAAAGTGGTAAAATATATTTAGGCTTACGTCACCAAATTTTGGTTTAGTACTTTTATACTGATGATGATGCTGCGCCAGAAAATCTTGGAAAGTAAATCACATACACTTGAAGGGATTGTGAGGTGATGTGTAAACTGCAATCTGAATTCTGTCCTTTCTTCTCAAATGAAACAGAAATTCAACTTAAATGTCATCAAATTGATTGACCTTCTTCAGTTGATCAATCATAATAGATATAACCTCAGTTCTGCCACAGTATAATAATATATATAAGAGATCAACACAGGTAGATAGATGGCTAAACAGCCTAAACCTAACGAATGAAGGGAAAAGTAGAACAAAATTTATTGTCATGGCCATTGGCCAAGAATGGATCTTAAACGTCATTTTTGCAAAACTTTTAGTTCAAAGGTTCAATAATTATATTCATTGGCTTTTTAAAGTTGTCATTGATTGAAAAATGGCCCGACGAATTCTACAAACAAAAAGAACACTAGAAAACTGAAAAATTTACCCGATGAATTTTCCCCATGCAATGTAGGTAATCAATTTTATGAGAAGGATAAGTTCATTTGAAGCAGGTTCAGCGAAGAGCCACTAAGCTTATTCTTGAAGTAAGGAATCTCTCTTATGAATCTAGGTTGCAAATTCTTGGTTTGACCACGCTTGAGTTGAGAGGAGTACATGGCGATATGATTCAGGTTTTTAAGTTCCTATCTGATAGTGATGCTTTGACTTCCTGTTATTTCTTGCATAGTTCAGCAAATCCTCATGTGACACGTAGTAACAGTTTGAAGTTGACCAAATAGTTCTCACGGATAGATATTCGGCGTTTTAGCTTTTCGCAAAGAGTTGTTATTAAGTGGGATGGTTTGCCTGAGTGGTTAGCTCCAAATAACGTTTACAATTTCAAAGTCAACATTAATAAGTTATTTACTAACTCTGGGCGTCTTTGTTTTGGTTGTGGTGGTGTTAGTTTGGGCTTGTGGGGTGACTAACCTTTCTTAGCCCGTAATCTTGTTATGTTATGTTATATAGGCCTACTGATCAATACGACATTCGCCATTACGGCATTATTCCGTTATATTATGCCATACTTATGTAAACAATAACGACCGTATATCAATTCCACACACTGCTAAGTTTGAAGTTAAACATACACATAGAAGACCAATCTATCAGTGATAGATGAATATTCATATTAAAACTTTTCAAAAAGGTAGGCCTAATCTTTTTTCTTTTCAACAATGTATAAATTAACTATTTCAATCTTCATATTCCTAAAAAATACGTACTTGAAATAGAAAGATCTTTAACATCGATTTTCGCAAAACTGTGTTTTGCAAAGAATTGCGATTTTCAGCCAAAATTTTTACAAGATTCATATTGCCACAGAATGAAATTTGCAAACATTTATATGAAAAGAAAACACTCCTTACCAGCAAACTTTTTTTGTACTTTTTAACAAGTTTGGAACATTTGTTAATAGAATTGCGTTCAAGTTGAGTCCGCAACCCGTTTACATCTTTAACATCAGGATGCCAAGTTTTCCAAAGCAGTGTATAACTCTTCTCCCAAAGAAATATTTTAACCCATTTCGCGATTTATTTTAGGGACACTACTAGTTGTTGCACTTCATCATTGGTCACCTCATTGCGTATTTACCTTTTCATCCAAGCATACTCCCCATCAAGTCCAGAAGATTCCATGTTTTGATAGGATAGCAAGAAGAACTTAACCCTGAACTTTGTAGTGACATATGAGCTATGCATGAAAGATCCGCGCCCTTACATCAGCGATGTTCGGAGCAACTTTCTGGTTAATAGGAATATTCAAGTAACCTTTGCCCTCATATCGCCTGTGGGCTATGGAGGCATACATTTTATTGATCTATTGTGGATAATATATCTGTAAAATTCGGAGAAAAAAAAACGCCCTTACTTTCGGTATAGTGCTCCTTTAAGAAAATTTCAAGGCCACCAAAATTGTACGCATCACTGCCCCCACACTCACGCTTATACATATACTGTGCATGTGTACGCACGTAAATTATGTTGGTAATGGAGAGATTGTGACGTCAGATTGTAAAGCAGAGATTGTGACGTCATTCTGCCTATATTTCGTAGTTTAGGGCGAATGACGTCACGCTCTGAAAGAATTTTTTTAGTGAGGGCGCTGCAAGTAATAATCGTAATGCAAGTAGCAATGTCGTAGGCACCATATTGGCATGGGAGAACTGGGTATTTCCTTATATACGGATTTCTTTTTTCAAGTCCACCCCTAATACGCCTATGTCAGTAAATGCTGTTTTTGATATTTCCAGTGCATGCTTAAATCCTTCGTTTTATTAAAGCAATATTCCCATGTTTGTTTTGTGGTAATATTCCCAAGTTTTTTGTGTGTAATATTCCCATGTTTTTTGTAATATTCCCATGGCTTTTTGTGATATTCCCATGGTTTTTTGTGATATTCCCATGGGTTTTTATTATATTTTACCAAAATTTCCAATAATTTTACTTCATTTTTACAATTTCGACGAATGGTTGTGATTTTAGGCATTTTCTTCTGAAAGAATATTGCCATGGCTGGCGTTCGGTAATAATGTTGTTAGGACACAATTCTAGGCATTGACTAGTCCGTTACTCAATGTTGACTGCCGAGTTGAAGATCTTAATTTAGTATTTATTATCTTAATATATAATTTTCAAAGAGATATTTCCTAGGATAAAAAACTAACCACCTGGGAACCCCCTCCCTCCCCCTCCCCCTTAGTTAGTACGTTAAACAAGACACAAAGCGAATTTGCAAACCCAAGTAGCTAGTGTATCATTTAGATTAAAACACATTTAAAGAAAACTGAATAAAATCATTCTCTTTTATTTCTCTCAACTTCGATAAAAATGATATAAAAATACTTGAAACAACATAATTAAATTAATTGTGAATCATTCTCAATTAATACAATAATTGCACAGCTTGATGACAAAGAGTTACAAGTCATTAACTTCTTGTAAGGCCCTGTCCACACAGAGCGACTTCCGGTTTGAACATATATTTTACTGAGCCTGGATAATTTGTATGAACTGACGTTTATTCATCATTATCTGGTAACGGTGTAAATCATACAGTTATGTAACAAAATATTACTAAGATATGAATTTTGCGTCAATTTTCCAATTATCACCAAACTAACGTGACAACTCCCTGCAGGCACCATGACTGCCCAATTTATGGCAGCCCTTGGTCTCACGTGATACTGTTTTGGGAAGTAGAACCCAGGGACGATTGTCCTAAGTGATGGTACGAGTATCCACCACTGACGTGATGCGGGGTACTGTTCAACACGTGTTGATGTGATGTAGAATGTACGGATATGAACACTGGATTTTGCATCAGAGGAGTGCATGTAACATTTCTGGGTCTTTGCTGGGCCATCAGTGGCCATCGTGGCATTTTCATTCACATGATCGGCCGGCGCGGGTGCAATCTGATCGGCCAGCGCGGGTGCATTCTGGTCATGGAATTCCGGAATTGAAAGGTTATGAGAAGGATTGTTTGAAACTCGATTGTTTGATTAGAGAGATTTTCTGATGCAAATATTTTCAACGTATGCGGTACCTTGGATCGCGTTGCAGCCTTGATTTCAAAAACCTTTCAGCATTACGTGATGCTCTAGATGGAATTCGTAGTGGCAGTGTATTTGCCTCCGCTGTACTATTCCACGGTGTGTTCCAAAACAACATATAATACAACGTGACACCCACTGACCATACAGTTTCCGCCGTTTACTTCGTCATAATCACCAATCTCCGACTCGGGGGAAACATTCCATCCAGGGGTTCCACGGCCTGACGTCATGAACATTCCGTCAACGTGTCTCGCTGCCAATCCAAAATCTATTATTTTGACCTGCCTTCTGGATGAGCAAACAAGAAGGTTATTAGGTTTTACATTGCGGTGAACCCACCCTGCCCGATGAATGTCACAAGCGGTGAAAGCAATCTGTTTAAAAAACATCAACGCCTTAGCGTTGCTTAACACTCCATTCCTTTCACAGTACGTGTACAAATCTACGCTGTTTTCTGGTTGTACCATGCAGAGAATAATGTACTCCTTCCCGCCACCTTCCATTTACCATGGCAGAAAAGCCGAGGAAATTTGTTCAATCTTTTCATTTCCTTTAGAGCAAGCACTTCGTCCGGGACGGCCCTGCCTCTGAAGTTCTTCCACCTCCCTACGTAGTCTTTCCTAGAAAACTTGATGGCTACCTGTGAAAAGCAAGCAAATAAAAATAAATAAAAACTGAATCAGGAAAAATTAAAAAGAAATCGGTAGATTTCGATATCAGCAAAGTAGGTATTCTTTACACCCCTTTAGTTGTGTTTCCTTCCACTCTCTCTGGGTTGGCCGTCATACATCATTTTGCCATAACAAACTAGATTAATCCAGTTAACGATGTTAGACATGCTTTTTACAAAATAAAGAAATATAGAAAGGTGAGCAAATTCTGCGTTCTTGAGGAAAATACACATTTTGAGGGTACCCTTGCAATATGCAAATTTTGCAGTTTGGGGGAAACCCAGCAAAACTTTTATTATAAAGCTTATGGTGCCACAAATAATAATAATAATAATAATAATAAATGTTATTTAAATACGCCATTCACCAAAGTACCATGGCGCTTACAAAGTAAAATAAAAACAAAATGAAAAATATCAAAATAAGTGGGTCTTTAAGAGTTTTTTTAATACTGTGGTGGATGGAGAAGTTCTCATGTGGGTGGGTAAAGTGTTCCAGGATCTGGATGCAAGTATTTCAAATCTTTTTGTCACCTATGGCAGAATTGGATATGGGTATGTGAAGTCGGGTGGAGTCATTACTTGATCTGAGTTCACGTATGGTTTTCTTATCTTGATTATATCCTTTAAATACCAAGGCGCCTCACCATTCAGGATTTTGTAGATGAAGAGAAGTGTTTTGTAGGTGACCCGTTTTGATATTGGTAGCCAGTGTAGCTTGCTGATCAATGGACCTGGATCAGTTTGTCTACCAGCACCGTTAAAAACGTTAAATTCCGCAAGAACAGATGAACCATGAAGGGAATCAATATTATTTTTTTGCAAAACAGTATGTTAACGAGTTTCACATAACAAGGCCTTTCCCACCTTTCATTTGGGATGTGGGAAAGGAGGGGGGGGGGGGGGGGATATTGTTGCATGTCGATAACTTTGTACATTATAGACCGAGAGCACCCGTAGTAGCAAATTCAGTTCTACACGATGCACTACTATATATCTAGGATCATATACGTTGTATTGATGGTAAATTACCCAATGGTTATAACAAGAAAGTAATTAGTGTTCGTAACAATAATAACAAAGGTGCCCTTACCTGTTGGATTGAACAATTTTGGTGTTTTGGTTTAGCAGAAAAGACTTCATTAAATCCACCTTTTCCCAGTGGCCGGATTAAATCAAAGTTCATTGTCGACAGTGCAGCGCTGAATCTTTGCAAGTGAAGAGCGGTCTGGGTTAAAGGTAGCCGAAGTTGATTGTTTGGAACTGGTGCATTGGGTGGCTGCAGCAGTGTTGGCACTTGACGCACTTCTAATCGACAGTCTGTTGGTGGCTGCAGCAGTGTTGACACTTGGCGCACATCTAGTCTACAGCCCATAGGAGGTTGCAAAAGTGTTGGCACTTGACGCACTTCTAATCGACAGTCCATTGATGGCTGCAGCAGTGTTAACACTTGGCGCACATCTAGTCGACAGCTTGTTGGAGGTTGTAGTAGTGTTGGCACTTGACGCCCTTTTAGTCGACAGTCCATTGGTGGCTGCAGCAGTTTTGGCACTTGACGAAATTTTAATCAACAGCCCGTTTGTGGTTGCAGCAGTGTTGGCACTTGACGCACTTCTATTCGACAGTCTGTTGGTGGCTGCAGCAGTGTTGACACTTGGCGCACATCTAGTCTACAGCCCATTGGAGGTTGCAAAAGTCTTGGCACTTGACGCACTTCTAATCGACAGTCCGTTGATGGCTGCAGCAGTGTTGACACTTGGCGCAATTTTATCGACAGCCGTTGGTGGCTGCAGCAGTGTTGGCACTTGTCGCACTTTTAGTCGACAGTCTGTTGGTGGCTGCAGCAGTGTTGGCACTTGACGCACTTCTAGTCGGTAAGCTGTTGGTGGCTGCAGCAGTGTTAACAATTGAGGGACTTCTACTTGGTGGTATTTGCATTTTTGATGGATGATAAACTCAACCTCGGTGCATCAAGAGTTAAGCTGTTGTTGGCTGGTGTAATGGGTGCATTACATGTAGATGACTCGCTTGCAACTGCATTATTGATTGTTAGCCTGTTTGACACACTGTAGATGGATAGACTCTTCGTAGTCTGCGGATTCTTAGTCATTAACTCAGGTTGCCCATCTTCTTTGGATGCTTCACGTGACGTTGAATCAATACTGAATGAGTGTGATTTCGCCTGGAAAGAAGAAATGTATAAGTATGACTGTATGATAAATTGTCTTTATTTAGTCTATTTTCGGTGAAAGAGTTCGGTTATGCGCATTCCCGCCATTTTGTAAACAACATTTTAGCTGCCAAAGGATATCATCAGCAATATGATCCACACCAAATTATATACGAGGGACGTATACTGTGACTAGAAAAGTTAGAAATGTCATATGTTTTGCCATAATTTGGTTTCAATCCATTTCCTTCAATAAAAAAAAAAAGGAATTCAATTTAGGAATTCATTTTCATTCTAAAGAATACGCTGGCATATAGAACGTTGTGCGAGAACAGTGCCTAATTTGGGACATTCGAATTGCCTTTTAATTGATACTTCACAACTTTTTTTTCGGGTGCTCCCAAACTAATATATGAAATAAATGTTTAAGTTATCGTTTTGAGGGTATGACAAAATCATCTGTATATTCACTATTTTGAGAGCAGGTTATGAATATAAGAATATTGGTTAATTACAAAATGAGGCCAACCTTCCTTGAAATGGACGCGCCGATGTCAGGTTCATTCGGATCATCTTGACCTTCAGGGGGAGAATCGGTGCAACCGAAAGCATCAATGACAGGACAAAAGTCAGTAGATACGCCGTTCTTTCCAAAATGGTCAACTGGTGATAGTGAGTGTGCCTTTAGCTCTCCATAGCTATAAAGAAATGAAAGGATAAGAATGTATGCGTGGCTGGTTATATTACGGCATTCAGAGACGTATTTAGCTGGGGTGGCATCACCCGTTTTTGTAATTCATAGTTGTCATAAGATTAAAATGAAAGCCTTAATCCTCAGTCTGGAAGCATGCCTAATAATAGGAACATTTACAACACACGAAAAAACATTGCAGTCATGCAGCCATATTGTTCGATGTTGCGATAGAATGTCATAGTTTATGAATTATGTACTTGAAATATCAAAAGTCATTGGGTTGAATTCTTATAAATTTTCCAAATGGTCATTTCCCGCCTAAAAGCCTAGCTGTATTGTCTATTATTTCTAATATTTCGAAAACGGCGTGATAAACATATCAAATGGGAGTGGAAAAGTTTGAGCTATGACAGTAATGACGGCATGAGTTTTAGTTTCCCTAGCAAAGATATGTTTCTCAGAGGTATTTGAAATTTGAAATATGTAACATTGCATTAGGCTTTAACGTTAGGATACCAAAGAATCATGGGAAATATAACAAATGGCGGCTTCCATGTAGCAAAATGTTACCATTTTTAGGAACATTTATGTTCCCATTAATAGGAATTACGCAATTAACGGAGGGTTGGATGTATGTGCTAATCCAGGACTTTTTTTCAACGACTTGAAAATCGTTGTTTGTGCATGGCCTGATTAATAATCGTAATAATTGTATAATACCAATAATCTGATCATGGATGAATACAGACAGGATTAATAAAGTCTTTATCTTACCTTATTGGAGAAACGTTTTCATGGTGTATTCTTTCCATAACTCGGGAGATAATTGCGAATATTTCGTCATCATTTGATCCATTGAAGGGGATCTTAAAAAAATGTTTAGAGAAAAAAAGAAGATTCAAATGAATGTTACACAAGGTAAGTAGGCCCTAATCATCTGTCAGTGACCTTTATTCAAACAATTTGTTCGTTTGGTGTATATTCTTGTCAGTGTTTAATAGATTATGTATAAAGTTGCGGGTAAACCGTTCAAATATTGACCATTTTACTATTAATTGATTATCTCACTTATGGGCGAGTGTGAAACATTTTGCTCACCCTTGCAACCAAGCCGTGTCGGAGTATTCTGAAAACATAAAGCAGTCAAGTCACAAGTAATTAATGGATAAGATTTATAGAGCAATCGGGGATCCATAGCAATTATTTTACAGTGTCATTGCTCACCCCTCCTCCCTTCCCCAACCCACCACCACCACCACAAAAAATTATATTGATTTTTGCTCGGGCTCGTGTTGTTCACCCACCTTATTGTTGCCCCATTGTACTAGGCTTACGTTATATTGTCTGTTTGTTCACACGGTTGCCAGATTGAAAAAAACTAGACAGAAATTTTAAGTCTTATCAAGAAGACGAACAAGACTCTCTAAAATCTGTTCATACATCGTTGCTCGTGTTCTCAGAATGCTGAAATATAATCAAATCTTCGTAACAAAGTTACGCTGTAATAGTACTACTATAAATCTTACCAAGAAGGCTGAATATAGAATTATGAGGCTTTGTTTTAACAACAACAACTATCAGTATCACCATTGCATATTTATCATTGCGTCATAGAAAGCAGACTCCCGCTAGGGTGCGCGCATTCATTTGATTTGTATTACGCACGGTTTAAATGTCATTCAATGATAGGCATGAAATGAAGTTTATTTAAATAATGTCACATAGCCGAAATTCACGTGACCTATAATGGACAATTTACTAGCGTATGGGGTCAATCCCATTAAAAATATAATTTCACATAATAATCAACAGTATGTAAGCCTACATACACAAATAAGCACTTCACTAAGACTTAAATGGTACCCTTACAATAAAAACAAAAACGACCACAGATTTGTTCAAATTTCCACTTTTCTTCACTAAAACCTTCATATAACAATGAAAATCACCCTTGCTTTCCTACCTTTTTAACCCATACTTTACCATTTTAAGGCAACCCTTAGCATACATTAACAACACTTTCATTTTTGACCACCATTTCCGATATTTTATGTGGTGGGTAGACTAAAGTTTTCCACCTTTCCTACCTTGATCAGATTTACCTAGAAAACTACCTTTTCCCACATCATGGTGGTCAAAGTGTTGGATTTTATATGGAAAATATGGGGGGAAATGAGTGTCAAATAAACCTTGGGAAAAGTGGTCATTGTAGTCCAACAAACCAATGGTTGTCAAACATGGGAAAACAGAGAAATAGTTCTAAATGCGCTCTTGTCAGACAACCATGGAAAAGGTGGAAAATCCTTATGTATTTTATTGATTAAAAAAAAAAACAGGTAAAGTAGAGGACCACCATTTCCCTGGTTTTTTTTTGAAAGGGTAGCATAATTTGGTTAGAAAATTCCATACCCGGCCAAACAGTCAACTTCGTATAAACTGTATCCGCTCCATTCACACAATTCTCCGATATTCAAAACTAGTTCTCATTCACAGATTACAGAGGATTTGCTGCCGAAAGTTTTCGATACTATTTCACATTTTGTGCAGTGAGGTCAACGGCACAATTTCATACCATCATCCGCACTGAACATCAATGTTTTAAAATTTGAACGATTTTTGCCAATTTCCGTCCTATTGTTGTGTTTCAAATGTGCACAAATACTTTTAATGTTTCGTAAATGTTGAGGGAATGTGAACCCCAAAAAACACACAATGTTCCGTGCACAAAAAAAAAAAAAAAAAAACATTTTAACGTGCACACTGGCCTGTAGGCCTAGGGCCTACAATTACATGCATTGAAGGTAGTGTTATAAACGTACGTGAGGAGGCCAAGTTTTAACTTCAAATCTTACCTGGTTATCGCGTATTCTTTAATTGCGACAATCTGAAGGAAGACTTCTTATACTCGTGGAAAATGAAAAACATTCCCATAAGAAAACAAATATCCAGGCAGAGCAGTTGGAACTTTGACGCAAATTGAGATACTTTACGTGCATACAGCACAAAGCTTCATAGTTCACATAACGTTAAAGTACGTACGTCTACGTCTGTACGTACGTATGATGTACTTATAGTACTATTATGTGCGTGCGTACAAGCTTTTGAAGGTAATACGCGCGCGTATTGTTGTTGTTTACAATTTTCCCATGCAGCTGATTAGTTGGTTAGTGAAAAGAAAAATTCACCGGCATTTTATTGGTTAAAGAACCTGACGTTTCAACGTTCGGCTAAACTCGGTTTTAAAAGGTTTAGACTTTTTCAAACCGAGTTTTTTCGGTAACTGCAGTATGAAATTATACAATTTTGATACCCGCAGTATGAAAAAAGTCAAGTTTGATGCCTGTAGTATGAGTATTTAACAAAAATATTGTAAAATTGGACCAGCAATACAAAAATAACACAGTAAAACCTCATTCTTTGGGACCTGCACTACGAAAATGATGAAGGAAAAAAAAAAAAATAAACTTTTTTTTTTTTTTTTTTTAACATGGAAAATGGTACAAAAAAACCCCATCCGCCTTTTTCGTTTAACGCGTTACAGGGGAACTTAAAAAAACTGTATGAAACTAACTTAAATTCCCAACGAACTATGCGAAATCTAAAAGAGAAATACAAATCATCCATTCGAGATACAGATGAATTTTCTCTTGAAAAAGATTTGTTCCCTCATCCTTTGTTTTGACTGGGGCCTCCAGTCAGTCTAAACATAAGCCCCTATTCTTACATGCAAAACAAACATAATGTCAGAAATACGGGATATATATATATATATATATATTTAGATTGGGCCCCCAGTACAGTATAAACAGACAACGAGAGATCGATAACTGGAGGGCCTCTCATTCGTTCGTCCGTTGGAACTTGAAAAACAGCAATTTTGTTTTAGAATTGTGAGTATATTGAAAATTTAAGTCTATAATTTGCATAATAACACCCTCAACTTGTTCTTATTAATTTGTCCCTAAAATCCAATTTTACCACGGTGACCTTTAAATTGCCGAAATCGCGTTGGCCCAGGGGCCGCGTCCCCGGTTTCCTAGCTCCCAGCGTATAATCGCTCCGCTCGCAGTTAAGAGCCTATGGCCACCAAATTACCCCGGCGACTCCGACCCTGGCGTTAAGCCATGCATTGCTTTTAGTTCATGGGACAGTACGGTCCATATCGATTAGATAGTATGCCACTAGCAGGTAGATGACCCTTATTAGGCCGTCATCTTGTTATGTTCGTGTATTTGATGTAGCGATATGAAGGCGAGTGAGACATGATTCTGTGTTATAGTGGCCAGTGTTTTGTCCTCCGCACGTTCCTGGTTTGTATCCGGACGGTGGGTCTGCAACCAGTGAGTTCACAACTGGTTATCAAAAGGCGTGGCCGTCTTGATATAATGTTCAGCACTGTATGCTTTCGGTACGTTAAACCTTGCTATGCTATACGAGACTTGAGAAACGATTTTGAGAAAAAAAATGCTTTTACGTGTAAAAACGCTTAAAAAAAAAGAAAAAAATGGCGCTCTATTGTTTTTCTTCCAACAAATTTTTGTTTAAACTGTTCGTCTAACTTTTTTATATGCTTTCTTCACCATTATGTTTCTTGCTAAGTCAAGTTCATATAAGATGAACTAATGAACCCACTGAACTAATGACCGATAGGGAGAAACGTGGAATGGAAACAAATGTTGGCCTTTTCAGAACAATCAATGTCCCTTCTAATTAATATGCAATGATCAAAAATAATATGAATATTCATAATGTGTCCTCATTGTATGTACCTTTTAAATCTTACAGCCTTAACGCGGACGTGGCCAACAGCACAAGTTGATGGCGCTAGATTTGTAAACAAAGTTTCTTGTGCTAGGCCTACCATAGTTCGTTCGTGCAGTACGGCGGCTGGTAAACTGGAGCTTGGTTAAGAAACTGGAGAGTTATATCGCAGTATGACCTAGAATTATCGGAAGAAATTTTGATGCTCTTCACGGTTATTTAAAGGAGATATTCGCTGTAGTAAGTGTCATAATTTTACTTTGTCCTTTTCTTTTTTACTTGTATCATACCACTACCGAAAATTTCTTGTAAGGTGAACTAGTTTCACGTAAGCGTCAAGACCACGCAAAATTAAAGTGTTCAATTTGGATATTGAGCAATGACCAAAACAATCAGGGGTAAGCAACTAATGCTAGTGGGAAACAGTCACCACTTAAATAACTATGTAAAAAAACATTTCTTAATATAATCCTCGTATCTAGTGGAGGTTTTGCGTTCCGTACTTGGCCCTTTTAATATGATAATTTTTGGGACAATGTCATTTGTGCTTCAAGTTTGTCTCTCAATGGCGAGGGGTTTGGTAGTAGGCCCTAGGCCTACGCCTACTCCTGGTAGTACCGTCGGACTGATGTCAGCTGTGGTAGTATGGCTGCTAGTTTATTACTAGTTTAGTGATGGCTGGCCGTCCGAGTGTACTACAAAATATACCCTCCTGTACTGTTTTAAGCAAGGTGTTAAAAGTATAGGAAAATCTCACTTTTAAGTCTTTATGAAAACGAAACTTTTTTACCCTTTTTCGCCCACAATGATTAAATCGATGTTTGAAGCCCATCCATGTCTTCAAAAACTGTTTTTAAGGTGGTTTTAGTTACTTTTATTGAAGTATTTTGCACTACTTTTCTTTCCGTAATAATTGTCTGAGGAGAAAGTATGGTCAAACTCAAAGTTCAAAAGCTGCCATCAGGCTATAAACATTTTAGCGGGGTAGGCCTAATATGTTTTTGATTGTTTAAAGAAAAAAATAGGATAATACTTATAAAGTATAATTTATATAATCTGAACATTCTTGATGTTTTATTTATTTGTTTTCGCACACACAGTTTTTTTGTTTTTTTTTATCAAAACTATTTAATGAAAATTATATAAATAAAAAAAATGTCAGCAAAAAATTAACTTGCAGTTTTAGTGGAACATTCTAAAACTTATTTGCGGACGTTAAAAATTAATCACAAACATGTAGTGACCAAGAAAATGGGGACCAAAATGTGATTCTCGGAGAACTTTATCCCGTCGTGGTGCTAAATGTAAATAGGTAAAGATTTTGGAAAAGTTTTTGGAAAGGTATATTATTTAGACTAATTGATATAAGATTATTCAAAAAGTAAGTTATTTTTCAATCATCAATTTTTTACAATGTGTGAATTTTTAAAAACATAGGAATTGCAGCTAATCTATAACAACCCTTGTATGGCAATCCCAATGTCAACCCGTACTGAGGGATGTGTATGATAACTAGGGTTTTTGGTACTTTTAAGCTTAGGGGTGCGATGCTCAAATGTAATGTTTATCATTGTCTGGGGATCTTTGGCAAAGTTGGAATGTCTCCACAAACTGTAAGATCTGCTGTTACCTGCAGTTTCAAATGTTTAAAAACATTCTTTTAAAAAACTTTCTGACCTACTGATGTATTTTTATTCCAGCCTGGGATGAGTTTGTGTTTGTTTTTGCAAAGCGTGCCTTTTGGCGGATATCGGCACTTTATCAAGTATACATTATTATTATTATTATATTGTTTCCAGTGTTTGTAGTGTATATTTCCGGTCTGAGTATGGGTCTAGGAGTCAGGTGCATGTAGCTCAGTTGGTAGAGCCCACGACTGATATGCTGGAGGTACCCGGTTCAAGCCTTGGTCAGGTGTAACCAGTTTTCCACAGACATGCAGACAGATATGCCGATCATCAAAGTGGAAGTACGTCGTTTGCAGCTCCTGCTCCTTATTCAGCTGTTGAGAGAAGTGGCAATGGTTGAACAGCGCTCACTGTCCTTGGAGGGGAAGTTAAGCCATTGGTCTGATGGTAGGACAGTCACACCCTACCTGGTTCTCTGAACAATTCTTGAAAAGAGTAGGGTGAAAACCCGGTGTTCATCCACTTCCATCCTGGTTGCATGAGACTGGCATTTGCTATGCAGACTATAGCTTGGCATCTATGCTCTGTATATGAGTCTTGCGGAGTTCCCGTTAGGGAGGATCATGTACAAAACAAAACAAGACTAGCTTCTTGCCAGCTGGAGTTTGGCATTTTCTGGAACCAGCAGTCTGTTCTGTTGTCAAAGGGAGGTGGTTCATACTGGTGGTCAGCGTAAGACTCAGATGGGTGTGCTTTTGCTGCTGCAAAGTTCTCATCCCTTTCTGTGGAAAAGTGAACTAACTGGTTTAGAGTTTTTGACTTTCCTTTTGAACATGATGGTGTATGGGGATGGGATTTCTGAGGTTATTGGGGTATCTCTCAGGGTTGTGAGGATTTTCTCAGGTTGGTATTTTCACTGTCAGCTTTCTTCAGCATATTTTTAATTGTTTGGATGTTTCTTTCAGATCATCCATTTGCTTGTTGGTGATGTAGGCGCTCGTTTTATGGATAATTCCATGTTTGTTACAGAACTCTTCCAGTTTTTTGCTGGTGAGTGTGGACCATTGTCTGAAATCAATTCAGTAGGGTGGCTGAAATCTGTGAATATTAACTCAAGTTTATCAACTATTGTCTCACTCCTTGTAATTGACAAGTGATCTGCCCAAACAAATCCTGTGTAATAATCAACTAATAACAGAGAGTGTGTGTTTCTGTACTCAAATGTTTAAGTCAATTCCAATGATTTTCATCTCTCTTGTGGTGTGGATGGATTCACTGGCAGCTTTGATTAATTTCTGTGGTGTGTTTGGCATGGAACACAGGTTTGGATCATGCATTCAATGTCTGCATTTAATCCTGGCTAGTATACTGTTTGTCTAGCTCTTAGTCTAGATTTCTCAATGCCTTGGTGTTGTTGTTGCAAAATGCAAAGAATTTCAGATCATCAGTGTTGTTGTAAGTTTGCTTCAGCCCTTGTGAGAGCTTTAGTTGTGAAATGCACAGGTTTGTGGTCTTGCAACAATACCGCTCCCAGACCTTCATAGATGCATCACACTGTATTGTGATATCTTTGCTACTGTAGCGTCACACTGTATTGTGATATCTTTGCTACTAGTAGCGTCACACTGTATTGTGATATCTTTGCTACTAGTAGCGTCACACTGTATTGTGATATCTTTGCTACTAGTAGCGTCACACTGTATTGTGATATCTTTGCTACTAGTAGCGTCACACTGTATTGTAATATCTTTGCTACTAGTAGCGTCACACTGTATTGTGATATCTTTGCTACTAGTAGCGCCACACTGTAATGTGATATCTTTGCTACTAGTAGCGTGTATTGTGATACTGTATTGTGATATCTTTGCTACTAGTAGCGTCACACTGTATTGTGATATCTTTGCTACTAGTAGCGTCACACTGTATTGTGATATCTTTGCTACTAGTAGCGTCACACTGTATTGTGATATCTTTGCTACTAGTAGCGTCACACTGTATTGTGATATCTTTGCTACTAGTACTGTCACAATGTGATATCTTTGCTACTAGTAGCGTCACACTGTATTGTGATATCTTTGCTACTAGTAGCGTCAAAATATGTGAGTGTTGGCACTGTTGTTATTGTGTCTTTGATTTTGTCTAAAGCTGCTTTGTGGTTTTGAGTCCAAAACACTGTCTTTCTGCAGGAGCTTTCTGAGGGGCTTGATCAGGGGCTCGGTCAGGGGGCTCGGTCAGGGGGCTCGGTCAGGGGGCTCGGTCAGGGGCTCGGTCAGGAGGCTCAGTTTGGGGAATTTAGCCAGATACTGAACTAGCCCTAGTAGTGATTGGAGCTTTTGTTTGTTTGACGGCACTTTTAAGTTTTTGATTGCTGCTACCTTGGCCGGTTCTGGAACTCCTTCCTTTACTTAGGATGCGGCCAAACTGTTTGACTCTTGGCTTGTTGAGCCGACACATGTCCAAATTTAACTTCACGTTGTGCTCCCTGCATGCTTTAAATGCATCTTGAATAGCTTTATCATGTTGCTTTAGCGTTTCCGCTGTGATAAGGATATCATCATTGATGCAGTGCACATTGCTTATGTTGCCGTTTAAATATCTAAATCCAGTTAGAAGTACATCCTGGGCTGAGATTAGACCGAAAGGTAATCTCTAAAACAGAATCTACCATAAATGGTGTTGAAGTGCTTGAGATATTACATCCAGGGGAATATTCCAGTATCTGCATCGTAGGCCAAGCGTGGAAATATTTTTGGTATTTCTTAACTCTGGGAAGATATTATCAAGTGTTTTTGTCTCGCCTGCGAAGCAGGATGAAGAGACATAGGAATCATCCTGTCATCGGCGGTGGCGGCATCTTCGTTGTCGCCATCGGTGTCCAAAAATGTTTAATATGAGCTCACAACTTAAGTTATGAATGATGAACATTCATGTAGCTTGGCGCAGGGATAGAGGACATGGGTACTGTTTAAATGAGCATGATTGTGGGGGTTGTGTGTGCACACTAATTAGCTTATTTGCATAACAATCAAAATATTTATACCTATAATATCTATTAAATTAAAGTGGATGTGGGGATTTTGTTTGCACAAATGATTGTACTGTATATGTGAAGAGCATTGCCTACACTTAATAATGAGGTGTAGTGTGCATGTTAATTAGGTTATTTGCATAAGAATAGACTTTCGTACAAAATGTTTAACATGAGCTCATAACTTAAGTTATGAATGGTGCACATCCATGTAACTTGGCACAGGGGTAAAGGACATGGGTACTGTTCAAATGAGCATGATTGGGGGTTGTGTGTGCACAGTAATTAGCTTATTTGCATAACAATAAAAATATATCTATGATATCTCTTAAAGTGGATATGGGAATTTTGTTTGCACAAATGTAAAGACTTATATATACTCATATATGTGAAGAGCATTGTCTACACTTAATGGTGAGGTTTAGTGTGCATATTAATTAGGTTATTTGCATAACAATAGACTTCTGTACAAAATGTTTAACCTAGATCATAACTTGAATGGTGCACATTATGAATGGTGCACATTCATGTAACATTGGCACAGTGGGGTAGAGGACATGGGTACTGTTCAAATGAGCATGCTTGGGGTTAGATGTGTGCCCACTTACTATATTAGCTTATTTGCATAACAATGAAAATATTTGTATCTGATATTTTTGTTTGCACAAATCTCTTAAATTAAAGTGAGGGAGAATATTGATTAGCTTATTTGGGATGGGCTTTTGTTCACATAAATGATCATATATGTGAAGAGCATTGTCTACACTTAATGTTGAGGTATAATGTGCATATTAATTAGGTTATTTACATAAGAATAGACTTTCATACAAAATATTTAACCTGGGATAATAACTTGGTACAGTGGTAGAGGGCATTGGTACTGCTCACTTCGAGCATGATTGGGGTTGTTGTGTGTGCATACTAATTTGCTTATTTGCATAACAATGAAAATATTTGTATCTATGATAGCTTTTAAATTAAAGCGTGGGGACAGTTTTTTCTAATCTATAACATTTGGCAGATTTTACAGTTAAATGACCTAAAAGCTCCCTCCAGACCCCAAAATTAATTCTTTGTTTTAAAACAAGTGACCTATCATTTAATGCTAAGACATATCTTTTATCATTGGTGAAAATGCAGAGATAAAATAACCAACGTTTGTAAGAAAATAAAAGTGAAATGCAACATATGTGAGATAGACTTGGACGGACAAAACTCACAAAATATAAATGACAACATTGTGTTGAATAAGATAACAAAAAGGCAGGTACTTGAGTTTTTCATATTTGATGAACATCAAATGTAGCATCAAATATATCAGAATAAAAATCAAACGTTAATTGTTAGTTTAAGCAAAACATTAGGTGAAACATCTACATGTATACTGCAACATAACACTTGGACGAACAATTGTAGCAAGCGCATTGCAAAAACCTTGGACGGACACTACACAACAAAATATTTTCTTTTATCTATATTGTCAATAAGTTTTATTATACTATTATCAAGCAATTGTTATTACCTGAGCTTCTATTCATTAAGTACAATTGGATCCCTTTACTGTGAGATCTGCCGCGGTCACACCAGCCAGGGATCTGTGATTTGGGACAGATCCCTGGTCATACTATTTCAACGTGGACAGACAAATGTAACAGCACATTGCGAACATAACCTTGGACAGACAAATGTAACACGCACATTGCAAACATAACCTTGGACAGACAAATGTAACTCGCACATTGCAAACATAACCTTGGACAGACAAATGTAACACGCACATTGCAAACATAACCTTGGACACACAAATGTAACACGCACATTGCAAACATAACCTTGGACGGACACTACACAAAACAATAAATATTTTCCTTATGTATTTTGTCAATCAATTGTATTATTCTGGTATTAAGCAATAAGCTGGTAAAGAATAATTATTAGTGGTAATTGAATTTTCTTTTGGCTGCTATTGTAAGTTATTCTCCCTGGTGACCCTCCAAGGTTATGTTTGCAATGCGTGTGTTACATTTGTAACAAGTTGGACGGACATGCTTGAACATGAATTCTTGTAAAGTAGATACAATTTTCAAATGTGTGGATGATGTATTTAGGACAGGATCATGCATCTTAAAATAGCTGGGGACTCTGTTTTAAATTGACTTCAAATCAACCGTTTATTTCAGTAAGGATACTATATTGCAAACATAACACCCAACTTGGACGGGCAGTTTTATTTGCAATCTTTATTGCATGATATTTTAACAAATAAGCAAAGCATTGAAAAAAAATTCTGCAGGTAGTTTAGGCTAAATAATTTTTAATAATGTAATACCAAAACAACAGTAATTTCAGTGTTTATTGTTTATATTTCAAGAAAGTGATTTTAAAAAATCACTGTAAAAAATTCACTCAAAAAAAAGATAGTAAAAATCGGTTTTATTTCAATAAAAAGAAAGCTCATGCTTTGTGTAAGAATGTATTTTGAAGTATCTTTTAATATATTTGTGAGAATATGTGATGTTTATGCAGATTAAAACAACAATACGATTGAGAAATGAGAATGTTTGGAAATGCAGTCATGAATATGACATGTACCTATAATAACAGGCTCGAATCCGCTCAATAATGTCTCTTTTTGTCTTCTTTCTGGGCTAATATTTCCACGAATAAAGCAACTGTATCCTCATTTCTTTATAATCCCTTTTATTTTAAGTCCCCAACATCCCCCTTCCCCGAGTTCTTTTGTCTTGTCAAATACTTTGTTAATCAATTATAAATTCTGGGATAACAATATTGCAAATCGCAAGACCATTTACTCATAAATTCACAACCAACCCACCCTACCTGCACTGTGCAAGACTACATTCACATGACGGCCCATGGATATAAAACTTATGAATGGATATCATGACTCACGAGTGTGACTTCTGCCGTCATTGGTCAAAAAAGTTAACTTTATTCCCACTTTATGTAAATCAATGCATCGGGTGATTTTTTTCCCACTCACAAGTAAAAATAAGTTAACGAGATAGTATATATTTTTTTCACTTGCTGATAAATTTTTACCTTGACGCTGTGTATCCTATTTTTTAAAGTTTTTAAAGTTTGATTCTGGGAAAAACTGTCGCTATAAATAGCAGGATTAAGAGGAATGAATTTGCATGATCGTTATGGCCCGGCAATAACATATTGCAAAGATAAATTATCCCCTGCTATCAGTATTACTTACCAGGAAGCTGGTATATGATTCACAATTAGATTGCAAGAGAAAACAACCATTCATCTCCTCAAAAAGTTTATTTTTCTTTCCGATCTCATTTTCATGTGTAAAATATACTTTTGAACAACTGTCCTGGTCAAAATTGTTCAGATTAAAAAAGAACGAAATATTTCATGCATTCTGTTTTGAAAAATTTCTTCTGTAATTTTGTTCACTCATAATTGCACTAGCAATGGAATCTTCCGTTGCAACCACATGTGTATGTTATTGACCCATGGCAGGTGTGATTCGCTTGGGGGTACAAGCTCAAATTAATTTATTAGTTTGAAGTGAAGCAGTTTATATAAGTTTTTTGTGGACCTGTTAGGTGATAGCCTGTTGGGTATGCATAAATTAATAATATTTTCTCTGCATTCTGCTTTGCATATCGTTTCACAAGTAGAAAGAACAAACTGAATGTTCAAATACAGGTGTGCTATGCCGTTTAATACAAATTCTGAGTGACCAAAATATTGCTTATCATTGTTAAATGTTTGAAATCAATGCAGAAAAGTGTTGTAAAAATAAAATGTTTTCATAGCTCCTTGCTGAAAGAAGGTCCTGTTTAAGTATAGAATACAAGGTAATTCAATTTCATTTTCAATCATTCATGATGCATTCAAATCATGTATCATATTATTCGTATAGAGATTGCAGGGAATACACTTTTTTATTTTTCTTTTCATTTTGATCAAGAAAATACGAATTTGGTAGGACACTACTGTTCATCAGCTGGCATTTTCTTTTCTGTATAATCCCGTTCGCACAGTTTTAGTAAATACCATATTATAGGGCGGGACCAAATTTGGTGGCTTTAGTACAATTAAAAATGCCACCGCGATACACAAACGGGGCCAATTTAAAGTAAAAGCATTGCAAGAATGATTACTGAACTTGAAAAATAACAAAAAAGATATGCATGAATAATGATTTTATTATTATTTTTTTGGTTGAACTTAAGAGCCATGGCCTGGCCATGGTTAATGTTTCAATGCAACGTTGAGTATCAAGTGGGTGGGATCTCAACTGTAAGATTTTCCCGCTCTAACGCTAGGCTATATGCAAATCAACAACAATTGTACTGCGTGTTCAAGTATACGATGGCTAGCATTGCATCGTAAGATGATGCATTTAGATCTGGCTTAATTTGTATCTGTTTTACAAGTATCCCACAAATGTCTTTTCTTTCTACATGAAAGAAAATTGAAATCATCACTATGAATAGCAATTGTGAGCAAATAAGGGCATATTGTCAACACGGCCTTTTTCATAACTTTTTTACGTGACTGGGCTTGGGACATAGTGAACTGTTTAATGCCTTTCGGACCTAGACTGACAAAGGGGGAAAATCAGCATCATTTGAGGGGCAGATGGGGAAATAAAATCACTTTACAAGCAAACGAGATTAAAGTTTGTTTATACATTGTATTTACCAATGCCTCTGTTATCATTTTCAACATTACCTACTAAAAATACTGTGATACAAACATCTTTAGCTGCTATCATATAACAGTGCATGTAGTGACTGTAATGCACTTCATGTTTAGGGCTTATTAACATTACCGGTAAAAAACTTTGGTCATGATGCCATGCATATTAATAAGTGGGCAGGGAATAAGTGGGCAGGGCTAGTGAAAATTTTGAAAAAGAAGTGAGCAACTGTATATCCATTTGCATACTGGGCATGCTAATATTGTTGATTATTGTATATATGCCTATGTTATCAACAGATGTATTAATATGCATAATGGGCGTGGCTTAATCTTATGTGAAAGTGCTAAATGATATATTAACCATTTCTCATGAACAGTATATCGGATTTATGCCATATGGTTATGGTCTGTACATATGTTCTAATGTTGTGGTAATGTCATGCATATTACTTGATTGAGTTCTCAACCTTTTGATTGATCTGCATAGTGGGTGTGGCTTATGAATGAATATCATGGAACAAATATTTCATGACATGCAATGACATGACAGGTGATACAAAACTTACAAATCAATCAGTATGTGAAAAAACATGGGAACCTCAGAACCTTTTGATTCTGGTTTATAAGCAAAATCAAGTTATTAAAATCAAACTATTTATATTTGATCATGAACAAATCTGATATTTGTGATGAAAATTCCCTTGCAAAAATATGTCAACTGTTATTTGGCTATCAATTGATTAATTAGTTGTATCAATAAATTTGATAGAAGCTGCAACAAACAGCTGTTTTAAAATGGCTTTCAGAATAGCTTCAAATTTTCCCAGATTTTTCACTTAAGGAGGAACGTTTTTGAACGTTTTTGCAGGAAATGGATTCTTAAGGAATTATATCTTGAAATTGAAAGAGTTTCATTATACCAGGGATGAGAGTTTTTAAATAAGAATAAATCTTCAACAAAATTTGAGCTTTTTTGTTTGCAGCTTGACACTAATGGCCCTCGTGGTTGTCATTACAAGTGTGGTCTCTATGGTTGCATGTGTGTACATGTTGAATAATGATATTTGTATTTTTTTCTGTCTGAGAGCAAAGTATTTTGTGTTTAAGTGTTTTAAAGGATAAGTTCAGTTGTTAAGCAAATCCATCTTATATGAAAGAGGACTTCAAAAGAAACAAATGGTGAAGAAAGCATTAAAAGATCTTATTCTGTAAGGAGATATTCAAGTTTAAATTTCTGTCTTATCTGTGTAGAAATGACTGGTGTAGTAAGTCTACTATGTAAAGTTGGTGTCCTCATCCTCACATTCTTAACAATTAATATATTTGAAGAAAAAATATTAAATTTTATTACTATTTAAATTATTTTACTTCCAACTTTCTTCAGGTGGTACATCATAATTACCCTTACTAGATTCAGTTGTACTACTTTTCTGACATATCCCATGGTTTTTAAAGCTTAAAATTGCAGGACAAAATATGATAAAATACATAAAGACTTTGAGTAATCTAGAGTTATGACATCACAACTAGTCTGATTTCAGTTGTTTTTACACAAATGATACCAAACTTTAAACTTGGATATTTCCTTAATGGAATAAGATTTTTGAATGGTTTCTTCACTATTTTGTTTCTTTCGAAGTCCTTGTTAATATAAGATAGATTTATTTGACCACTGTCTGAGAGCAATTTTTTGTGTGTAAGTGTTTAAGTGTTTTAAATGTCAGAGGTGTGTACATGTACCTCAAACATTGAGGTGCCATAGGCAAACATTTTGAGCAAAGTACAAAGGTCATCTTCTAGTTGGACACCAAACGTGGGTGGACAGCAAAACTTGTTTAAAGGATTAATTTAGGGCTTAGATATGCGATCTAGGACAGAAACTTAAACAAACTGTTTAGAAACTTCTCAGTTTAGAATTAAACGTGCCATCAGACCCCTAGCTTGATTTGAAAAGGGGGGAGGGTGCTAGACTTGTTGAGGGGCACATTAATGTGCGCCGAAGTGCTGCATCTTTTTGGCATGAACTCCAGGGGGCCCCCTTAAGGCTCAATCCCATGGTGAAGAAGCTCTGGGATTTTAGCTATAACCATACCTCAGAATGAAACTTTTCTGATTGATAAGGACCATTCATAAGCCAAACAGGACAATTGTTTACTATGCTATCATTCTGTGTTCTGTATCCATGTAAGGTTATTTCATGTATGAGGGTCAATTAAGATTATTAACTAAAAAAAAAAAATATATACATTTTTCTCTAAGGGGTAGGTTGGACCCCTGGGGGCAGGGCGGACCCCTAAGGGGCAGGGCGAGGCGGGCTGACCCTATAAACAGCAAAGCTAGGGGTCTGGCCATGGTCTGTTTATGACAAGTTTTAAAGATTAGATCAGGGGTCAAGCCATCTTATATAAAAGAGGAAAACAAAATGAGGAAGAAACCATTCAAAAATCTTTTTCAGCTAGGGAAATATTTTGTAATAGTTTTTAAGTTCTGTATCATCAAAACCCTATGAATGGTCCACTTAGTTATCGTCTGTTGTTCACACTTGCACTTTATATCAAAATACAAACATGCAAGTACATGTATGTGTTGTTATCTGTGTGTGTGCACAGTATGGTATTAGAATGGCTGTGTTTCAAAGATTTGTTGACCTTGTATTGCGTAAACATTTGATCACATTAAAGTTTAGAGAGTCACTGTTTACCCAAAGCTATCTTTGAATCACTTTAAAGGAGCCATAGATTCTGGCTTTTTCTTCATTTAATATGATAGAAATAATAACCAGAAGTCATCTGAAGAATTTTCACATCGTATAAATTACAAAGCAATTTAGTATATATTTTCCTATCTTTTAAAACATTATTTCTGCCAATAAATACTTACATGGGAGCTGTTCTTAACCCCTCTATAATATGATGTCATACACCCACTGCAGTACAGATTACTGTAGAATGTTAAAGGAATATAAAAAAGATATAAGTTAATATTTTATTCCGTTATAACAATTTAAAGAGTAGAAAAATGTTCTTAAAAACACCTCGTACAGTATATGTCCTTCAGCTTGGTGATGTCATCAAGGCAATTTCAGCACAGTTCTTATGCATTTCTTATCAATTTATTCACACTTTTTTTCGTATATAATAGTTAAAATTTGTAGAAACAAAAATGGTGAAAAAACACATTAATATTTTATTCCGTCTAGAAGTTACACAATTTTAAAATATTTTTAATCTTAAAATAGTGGCTGATTGGCAACATCTGTGATTTCATAGAGACAATTTCAACAAAACGTCTTTTGTATTTCTTTAAAAATGATTTTTGATTTTTTTATCATTGTAAGTATGATGTACACTAAGAAAAACCCAAAATGTTTTCTTGTAAATTATATATTCCAACCTATCTCTATAATGAACCAAAAATGCTGTTCGATAATGTAAAGAAAGTGTGATTAAATTGATAAGAAGTGCATAAGAACTGTGCTGGAATTGCCTTGATGACATCACCAAGCTGAAGGACATATACTGTACCAGGTGTTTTTAAAAACATTTTTCTACTCTTTAAATTGTTATAACTTCTAAACAGAATAAAATATTAGCATAGTTTTTTTCACCACTTTGTTTCTACAAATTTCCTCTATCATATATGAAAAACTAAAAATCCATGGGAATAATCCTTTAAAATTTTGTAACTTCTAAACGGAATAAGGTATTAATATAGTTTTTCACCGCTCTATTTCTACAAATTTTCTCTATCATATATATATATATATATATATATAAAAAAAAAAATGAAAATCCATGGGAATATTTCCTTAAAATTTTGTAACTTCCTAATGGAATAAGATATTAACATTGTTTTTTCACCACTTTTTTTCTACAAATTTTCTCTATCAATATATGAAAAAATGAAAATCCATGGGAATATTCCTTTAAAGAGTCAAGCAGTATGCATTGTTGGATTACCAAATTTGGTTATCTTTGTGTGTGTGTACAATATGGTATTCGAATTGCCATATTTCAAAGATTTGTTTAAAGCTGTAAACGTTTGATCACATCATTAAAGTTTAGGGAGTCTCTGTGTACCCAAAGCTATCTCTTGGATCGCTTTAACCTTTTAGACACCACTTAAAAATGGCAAACATAAGGGGTACTTAGAGTTATGCTCCATTGGAAAAACCTCAAATTTTGTTGAATTTTGATTCTTATTTAAAAACTCCCTGGTCATGAAACTCTTCAAATTGCAAGATAAATTCCTTAACAATCCATTTCCTCCAAAAAACTTTTTTCCTCCTTTTGTGCAAAATCAGGGCAAATGTGAAGCTACTGCACAGTATACTGAAAGCTATGTTAGACTTTTTAGAACAGCTGTTTTTTGCAGCCTTTATCAAAATTTATTGGTAACTAATCAATAAATAGCTAAATACCAGTCAACATAGTATAGGATGGGTATTATCTCTCCAAACTTAAAATTTGTTCATTATCAAATGCAAATAGTTTGATTTAATTTGATTTCGCTTTAAGAAAATGACTGGAATTTCATTATGTTCTTGGGAAGAGACTTCCTGAGAACATATTGTAATCTTACCGAGGATCCAGTCATGTGACTGCATTCTTTGGTCTAGAGTTTCATGACCAGGGATACAAGAGTTGTAAGAAGAAGACAAAAAATCTCAAAATTTGAGGTTTTTTCTATCCTAACATTAACTACCCCATATTCATGATGAATAACTCTGGCTATAAATGTTCAGTCAGAGAGTTTATAACTCACTGATGAAAACATCCTTTTAAAAGTCCAAATGAATCCTCAGCCCCACATTAAATACATGACTTGGCTCTGCAGTAAGCAAATCCACAACACCTGGCTCTTCACAATATGTTCCATTGTGTGCATATATATGATTGGGCTTGTAATAACTGAAGTGTAAAATCACTGAACTATTTGTGATGAGTTTCCTAATTGCTTCTAGCAGAGTCTAAAAGTTAAACCCGCCAAAATGGAGGTTCTTGCGGGTGAAAAGACTGAAAATTTGTAGCTTAATGTTGATGGTTGCCATTTCAAGTATGGCCAATAGGTATACAATAAAGTGAAACCCTATTTATGAGAGGAAATCTGAAAAATAATAATTTTAATTTGTCGGCTTATCAGTCAATTATGTACAATATCGAGGTTTGCTTTTTAAATTGTAATTAAAACATAGAAGTTAAACATAAAGAGGCAAAACACTATTATCTGCATACTGTATGTAACTTTAGTTTTGATTTTACCCATTTTACTGGAATGCTTAATTAATTCAGAAACATAAGTGCTTCGATCATATACTATTCCGATCAAACCCACCATCCACAATCTCTCCCATGTCGACAACGTCCACATTCCTCCTATAAAATAGATCACACCCACTCACTCCCACTTCCTTATTGGCTCCCCCACCTCTCTGCAACAAATGTTATTGCACCCTCACATCTCACCACGTCCTTCTAGCCTACCCCCTGTACAAGATTCCCAGAACTTTCCTCGCCCCCCACAACTCAATAGCCGAACTCTTCCAGAATAACCCCCGGTTAAATTTATCTCCTTTCTTCATCATGCTTCCCTCTACAAACATATAATGTCCTCCTCTCCCATTCACCTCTCTCTACTTTTGCCACTTTTTTGCACCCATGTATGTCCTCTCCTGATCCCAGCTTCCTGGCTTTTAGTCCCTGTGTTTCTCCCCCTATTTTGTTTTCTTCCTACCTCTGGAATGATCTAACCTCTCAGGCACAATTTGACCATCGCTGTCGTGGTGCCGTTGAGCCCTCATCAAAGAAACAGACAGACAGACAAACTAACAGAAACAAGTGCTTGGAGCATTGCTTACTGTACATGTACAGGTGTACACCTTCAGAAAAGAATCTAAATTCAGTCATTTCAATTTCATGTAGGGAAGGCAAGTTTACCTTTCCATGTAAGAAATATATAAACAACAAAACTTCTATTATATCTGGAATAGACATGTTCCCCTCTTCCTGTCAGAAATATATAAACATCAATAGTTTTATTATATCTAAAAAAGGCCTGTTCCCCTCTTCATGTCAGAATTATATAAACATTAATATTTATATTATATCTAGGTTAGGCATGTTCCCCTCTTCCTGTCAGAAATATAGAAACATCAATATTTCAATTAAATCTAGGATAGGCCTGTTTCCCTCTTCTTGGCAGAATTATATACACACCAATATTTATATTATATCTAGATTAGGCCTGTTCCCCTCTTCATGTCAGAAATATATAAACATCAATATTTATATTATATCTAGGATAGGCCTGTTCCCCTCTTCCTGGCAGAAATCTGTTTACATCAATTTCTATTACATGTATTGTAGAGAGAACTTTCCATTTCCCTTCCAAAAAAATATCTTTCTTCCCTTAGGTGATTATTATCCCAATCACAACTCGT
This sequence comes from Chiridota heheva, assembly GCA_020152595.1. Classification (NCBI taxonomy): domain Eukaryota; kingdom Metazoa; phylum Echinodermata; class Holothuroidea; order Apodida; family Chiridotidae; genus Chiridota; species Chiridota heheva. The sequence continues at coordinate 94,961 of JAIGNY010003168.1, forward strand.
TATTCTTGCTATACATAGTACGCACGCAGCAATGTTGCTA
>JAIGNY010003168.1:105000-112500 GCA_020152595.1 Chiridota heheva
TTAGACAAACTGCAAGAGGTGGAGTGGATGAAGACAATTTTCCCCTCCCTCCCCTATCCTCCCCTCCATCAGCACTCTCCCATATTTCCCCAGTGTTAACAGACCCTGACTCTAGGTACTGAAATAGTTATCATCCATATAACCACATAACTAAGCAGAAAATGATATACCATTATTACTTAGGCATACTGTACAAGGCGGAGGGACAGAAGTTACCTCCGCCCCCTTCTCCCCCCCCCCCCTCCACCCCGCACTGTTCCATGTTCCCTTAGTGATTACAAACCATGACTGAAGGTATTACATCACATCATGCATAGAGCCACATAACTAATCAGTGTGTATGAATATAATGCACATTAAGCTATAAATCAGTCAATTTATCCAAGTCTTACAAAAACAGACTTATATTCATCAGACTACTAACTCACAGTTATATACATAAAATAATTATTTTAGAATTCTGGCTAATTTTTTATTCTTTTATTAGATCAATCAAGCTAATCACTTCTTTTTCATTGATAGCATTTACCTACTCGAAAGGTCATACAAAAATAAATAATATTCTTGTTTTGTTAGAACCAGGGTTCAGATAACTACAGTAGCTCACAATATGATTAATGTTCTTAGAATTTTACCAACATTTAATTCAGTCAGTGAACTGAATAAAGCAGTTCTTTTTTTATTGCAAGTATTTACCAACTATAAAAGTTCTTACAAAATAAATAATATTCTTTTTTTGTTAGAACCAGGGTTCAGACAACTAGATCACAATACAAATAATGTTCTTAGAATTCTACCAACATTCAATTCAGTCATTGAAGCTACTGTAAATAAATCAGTTTTTTTTTTTGATTGACATCATTTCTTTAAAAGTTTTTTCACAAAGATATATACACTATATATATATTTTTCTGTTTGAATTTTTAACAATTCACAATAATACATGACATACCTATAGCGGTTATCAACCTGTCTACAGACCACGAGGCCCGGTTTTTCTGCCAGTGCACCACAACTGGTTATCAAAGGCCGTGGACATTGACTTGGTTGTCGATGTTATGTCTGTCCGTACGTCGTACCTGTGTTATATATATTTTTTCGTGATAGCATTTGTACTATCATAAGGGATTCAATGTTCAACTCTCTTCTCAATAATACATGTACAGTATATATGTATTAGTAATGTTCTTAGAATTCTGCCTACTTTTAAACACAATGAAGCTAAAGAAAAATCAGTTCTTTTTCATTGAAAACAAGTTACCAACTTCTTAAAAAGTCTCATAAAAATATATATTTTTTTTGTTGCAAATTGCATTCAAAATATGCAATTATAGTATGCAAATATAGTATGCAATTATAGTATGCAATTATAGTATGCAATTATAAGTAAGCAATTATAGTACAAGAAGAAATCAAAAGAATTATTTTTGTACAGTTAAGCTAAATCCATTCGAGTCATTAGGCTCATTGAGCCGGTGCTTATCCCTGGTTTCCATGGCTTTATATGGTTGAAGGGATCCTCACAAAGCTTCAAAAGAACTTGTAAGAGAGGTAACCCCTTTTCAAATTACACAGAAACATAAACAAAAACAATACAATAGAAACTACTGTAGTGTAACTGCACACAAGAAGGCTGATTTGAAACTTTCCCAGGGGATGGGGGGAAGGGGGACTTCATAGTAAAAGTGGTAAAGGGACTTCATACTAAAAGTGGGGAGGGGGATCAACTTCATACTAAAAGTGGTAGGGGACTTCATACTAAAAGTGGGGCGTCTTCATACTAAAAGTGGTGGGGACTTCATACTAAAAGTGGGGGGGACTTCATACTAAATGTGGTAGGCGACTTCATACTAAAAGTGTAAGGGACTTTATACTAAAAGTGGTAGGGGACTTCATACTAAAAGTGGTAGGGGACTTCATACTAAAAGTGGGGGGACTTTATACTAAAAGTGGTAGGGGACTTCATACTAAAAGTAGGGAGGGCGACTTCATACTAAAAGTGGTAGGAGACTTCATACTAAAAGTGGTGGGGGACTTCATACTAAAAGTGGTAGGGGGACTTCATACTAAAAGTAGGGGGGAGACTTCATACTAAAAGTGGTAGGGGGACTTCATACTAAAAGTAGGGAGGGCGACTTCATACTAAAAGTGGTAGGCGACTTCATACTAAAAGTGGTAAGGGACTTCATACTAAAAGTGGTAAGGGACTTCATACTAAAAGTGGTAGGGGGACTTCATACTAAAAGTAGGGGGGACTTCATACTAAAAGTAGGGGACTTTATACTAAAAGTGGGGGGAGGCGACTTCATACCAAAAGTGGTAGGGAGACTTCATACTAAAAGTGGTAGGTGGTGTGCATCCAAGCAGCCGAAAAACATACCCGCAGTATGACAGATTTTTTGGTAATGCAGTATGAAATTATACAATTTTGATACCCCCAGTATGAAAGAAGTCAATTTTGATACCTGCAGTATGAGTATTCAACAAAAATGTTGTAAAACTGGAACAGCAGTACAAAATTAACTCAGTAAAACCTCATTTTTTGAAAATGATTTGATAAAAATGATTAAAAAAAGACCATTTTTTGTACAGAATGTATTATTGTTTTTTTTATAGTAAAAAAAGATCCCTGCACTACGAAAATGGTGCAAGGAAGGCACCTGCTTGGGCGGCACATATATATACCTCACATATGGAAGTGCTTCCCCAAGTGTCTCTCCCCAAGTGCCCTCCCCTGGAAATTTTTTGAAAGAAAAATTGTCTTATACTGTAAGTACTGCTGTGGCTGACAGACTGTGGTATACTATTTCTCTGCCTGCACTACGAAAATGGTGCAAAAAAGGCACCTGCTCGGGTGACACACATATATATATATATATATATACCTCACATATCCCACCTCTCTCTCTTCTCTGTCCTAACTCGAGCACCTTAGTTTTTAATACCCTCTTGGCACATTTGACTCTTGACTGTTGCGGTGCCATTAAACATCAACAAACCAAACCTTATGTTAATAATTACTGCACCGTATGCTTAATTACTGTATTTGTACATACCAGTATACCCCCACCCTTGTCATATTGAAGCTAATTGATCACATGTGCAGGGTATTAAACACACACCTATACTACAAATAACATGTTCAGGAAGTTTACACACTACTTCACTGTTGTTTTTTATATTTTATTCCCTAACTTTATTCCCAGCCGAGAAATTAGGAAGCATGAATTTAAATCCTCTCCAGGGACCAAGTTGCCCCCTTTACACAACAAAGAGTTGTTGTTAAGCTCCCCTTACACCTCATGTTTCCCCCTTACTCAGCAAAGAGTTGTTGTTAATGATGGAGTATCTCCATGGAAGAAGGTTACAAGTGGTGTTCCTCAGGGCTCTGTATTGGGTCCGCTTCTTTTCTTAATCTTCATTAATGATATTGATGTTTCCCTTGGCTCCGGGAAATGTAAATTTGCTGATGACACTAAGCTGTACAGGATTGTTGATAATATAGGGATTCTTCACTTTTGCAAATTGATCTGGACAAGTTGGTTTTTGGTCCCAAACATGGCAGATGTCATTTAATGTTGATAAATGCAAAGTTATTCATTTTGGTCAGAACAATTTGGCTCTTGATTACTGTAGAAATAGTTCAAATCTTGGTTGTGTTGATCAAGAAAGGGATCTAGGTGTTGTCATTACTAGCAATCTGAAGCCTTCTAAACAGTGCTTTAACAGCTGCAAGAGCAAATAGGATGCTTGGTTTGATTAGAAGAAATTGTTGTTTTCTTGGTAGAGAGGTTGTTTCTAATTTGTATAGGCAGTTTGAGTATGCTTTACAGGCTTGGAGTCCCTTTTATGAAAAGGATAAAGCGCCACTAGACTTATTCCAGAAGTAAGGAATCTCTTTATGAATCTAGGTTGCATATTCTTGGTTTGACCACGCTTTAGTTGAGAAGAGTATGTGGCAATAAGATTCAGATTTTTAAATTCCCATCTGGTAGTGATGCTTGGACTTCCTGTTATTTTTTCCATGTTTCAGCTAATCCTCTTGTGCACATGGTAACAGTTTGAAGTTGACCAAAGAGCTCTCTCGGATAGATATTCGGCATTTTATCCTTTCGCAAAGAGTTTTAATAAGTGGAATGGTTTGCCTGAGTGGGTAGTTAGCTCCAGTTCTGTTCACAATCTAAAAGTAAACATTAATAAGTTCTTTACTAATTCTGGGCATCTTTGATTTTTTTTTTTTTTTTTTTGTGGTGGTTGTGTTACTTTGGGCTTTTTATGGGGTGACTAACCCTTCTTAGCTCATAGTCTTATGTTATGCTATGTTATGTTATGCTATGTTATGTTATGTTATGCTATGTTATATTGTGACTCACGGACCCTACCCTGGTGCCACTACTAGATCATAGATCAATTTTTAGATGGAAATGGGTGGTAGAAAAAATATATAGAAAAAACATTGGATTAAATAATTCCCATAACACTGTTTACACTAGGGATCAAAATTTGATGGGATTAATAGCAACCCCCCCACCCCACCCCCACCCCTTCCCCCTTCCACTTCATTCCCTTGTAGTTAAGGAAGATTCTAATAAAAGAGAGGAATCCTTTTTTCTCCTGACTTAGATGAACACCACCAAGCGTTTGTTCTTATTCTTTTTGTCTTTTCTGGAAAATCGATACTGTATATTAATACTGATTTCACTGTACCATATGCTTAACCCTTACTCTACCCAGGGGTTTGTAAAATGTGAGTCCAGTTTTATAAGCTTTTGTTTGGTTTGGTTTACATGGAAGCTAAGATATTGATATTTTGAGTAATGAAAGCCAAATTAGGAAAAATTTGACAAAAATATGCAAATTTAAGCAATTTTTGGCTACATTTGGGAACAAATGGGTCAATCTTTGCAGGAGTATAATTTCTGCTGAATATTGAAAACAGAGATTTGCTTTACATATTTAGATTTTTTACAAAAAAAAATTATAATGATGCTAAGCAACGAATTTCAACAAGATGGAAAAGATAAAAAAAAGCTAGAAATGATTTTAGTCACATGACCCCTCATGACTTGTCCTTTTCCTTAAAAATTTGTTCCAGTAGCAAATAATGAGACCATGTATTTTAATCAAAATAACTGCCACTCAACCACACAATAAGGACTTCATCCATTGCTAATCTGATACTCAACACCAATTTCATCAACAACCCAGGTTTTATCCGGTGTACCACAAGGTACTGTTTTGGGTCCATTACTTTTCCTTTTATATGTAAATGACATCCCTGATAATATAAACAGCACAGTTAGACTGTTTGCTGATGACTGCCTTGTGTACAGAATAATTGATAACCCCCCTGACCAAGAAATCCTCCAAGATGATCTTAACAAAAGTGAGCAATGGCAAAACAAATGGCAAATGAATTTCAAGCCCTTTAAATGCTACATCTTGTCAATTTCCTCTAAGAAATGCTTTAAATCACCTGTTTATACCTTATGCAACCAGCCACTAAAACTAGGGATGTACGGATATCCGGTCCGGCGGATTATCGGCGGATTTGGGAAAAAAATCCGGTTCGGTTCGCCGGATTTTTTCCAAATCCGGCGGAACGATTTTCGCAATTTTAACAATTGAAGATTTACATTATGAGACTGGTACATTACAACTATATCGTACATGTAGGTTGACTGAATTTGTTTTCCACAATTTTTCATTGCTTAGATTCTCCTGCTATTGAAAAAGAGAAAAATGTTTTTTCCCCAAAAGACTTATCTAAGCAAAGTGTTTTACAAGTAATTCAGGGTACCAAGGTGTTTTAATGAAATATCACAAAAAATAATTCAGGAATAATTACTTTTCAAATGTAAAACATGAAAGAATTAGTATCCATTTCTATTACCTTGTTACTGTCCTTAATTATTTTAGTTTAGTTTTTACACAATTTGCACATACATGCACTTCAAATACATGTTAAGGTTAGATAAATGACCCTTTCCTCCCTCCATAGTGTCATTTGACTTTTTGACTTCCTCAGTAAGAACACATGTATGACAGTCTCAAGTTTTATAATATTAAAGATGTTAAGGATTAATCCAGAACTTTCACTAATTTTGATTTGATTTCATTACAATATGCCCAATAATTATTATTTTCCAAATTTTTTGGGTTGCTAGCCAATAGTAGCCAACTTGACAATCCCCTGCCCCCACCTCTTTCCCTTTGTTTCTTAAGATTATGAGAATTGTTGTAAGCAATGAAAAATCCGGTTCCGGCCGGATTTTATCCGCAGATTTCAACCTGGATGTCAAAAATTTCCGGTACATCCCTAACTAAAACATGTCATTTCCCACACATACCTAGGTGTTGAAATTGATAATAAACTTAGATGGGATAAACATATACATAACATAAACAAGAAAGCTAACTCTGTACTTGGCCTATTAAAACATAACCTCTTAAAGGGTCCCACCAACGTTAAATCGACTGCTTATAAAGCTCTAGTCAGGCCAGTACTTGAGTACGCATCAGCAGTCTGGGACCCCCATCACCAGTGCGATGTGGATAAATTTGAAGCTATTCAAAGGAGAGCAGCCAGGTTCTGTATGGCAGACTACTATTTTTTTCATAATTAGATTGGCCCCTGCTAAAAACAAGAAGATACAACACCCGGCTACATATGCTATATAAAATCAATAACAATCTGGTCGCCATCAATAAAGATGAACTTATCCCCACCGTCAGAACTAATACAAGAAATAATCATGACCTTAATTTCCAGGTTTCCTATGCTAAAAAGAATGTATATAAACACTCTCTTCCCTCACACACTAAAGGATTGGAATGCTTTACCGTCAGACATTGTACATGCACCAAGTCTCAACTGTTTCAAAGCTAAACTCACAACGCTTGTATTGCTAACTAGATTATTTTTTTATTTTTTACTCATACGTTTTACGCTCGCTTGGCGTTCATGTCCTCTTGAAGGATTTTTGCCGACTTAACTGATTTAGATTCAGATTCAGGACCAACAGGAGAACAAATACAATGGGGCCATTGATAAGGGAATTTGATCCTAATTACTTGTGGTTTTCATAATAAAGAAAATAAAGGAGGAAAGGGAGGACGACGACGAGTGAACACACAATTACAATGACGGTGTCGTTGCCTGCGTATTCGGTTATGATAGTAACAATGCTATAACGAAACGCTTAATATGACTCGAACGAGAACACAGGTACGACGTACGGACAGACATAACATCGACAACCAAGTCAATGTCCACTTGGTAACCAGTTGTGGTGCACTGGCATGTCTACCCAACCCAGGTTTGAACCCAGGACCTCGTGGTCTGTAGACAGGTATGATAACCGCTACACCACAGTTAATAGACGAGGAGGAAAGCCTGACCCAACCTGTGGTCGGGTCGGACTGCTTGAAATTTTAAGGAGCACAACAACTAATGTAAAAACAGTAGCAGAAAAATTATAGTGCAGTATTCTCAGTGGG